>JAYEVD010000706.1:0-133044 GCA_036346405.1 Phyllostachys edulis
ATTGTTCGGCGGTCCCGATACCCTCGAGCCTCATCATGCCAATTAACTTCAAATCTTCCATCAAAACAAGTTTCTTCATGTTGGCGAATGTAGGACAGAACTTTCACACCATGCAAGCAGCACGATTCGTTCTCTTGGCCTTGGATAGAGTGTAACATGCAAGGGGGAACGTTCGTCCTTTATCGGTCTTTTTGTTGGTGCTAACTCGGTCGATGTCCATATCAACCAAGTCAAGCGATGCGTTGACACCATCCTTTGTTTTGTCACGAATGTTGATAAGAGACCAATCAAGGCATCACATACATTCTTCTCTCGTGCATAACGTCGATGCAATGGCGAACTTCTAGGTGCTCCCAATAAGGTAAGTCCCAAAATATTGATCTCTTCTTCCACATGTTCTTCTTACGGGTCCTCGATTTACATCCCTTCGAGCACAACATCTAAATCCTCCAACCATATCATAGACCTCTTTTCCGCTTAAATACCTTGGCGCCGAATCTCGTATCCTCCTTCTCTCCGCTCCAATTGTTTCTTCATCTGCGGTATGGGTGAGCCCTCAGAAGGAACCCACGATGACGCACTGCACGGTTTTGTGCGCAGTGATTGAGCCACACTCTCGGTATCATCTAGCGGTGAGTCTGGGGCTTTGGCCCCCTTTTGTACTCTGGCCCGCCAGATTAGCAAGGGCAGGATAATCATTTATGGTGCGAGAACAACAAGGAACGTAAAGTGAAGTTCTCTCGTTTGTAACGCATCCCATATTGCACCCTTCAATCCACGGTATTTTTAGATCTTCCATCAATGGTGCTAGGTACACACCAATATCATTCCCAAGTTGCTTGACTTCTTGGATAAATGTCGACAACAAAATATACTTCCGCTTCATACACAACCAAGGAGGAAGGTTGTAGATACTGAGCGTCACGGGCTAAGTGCTATGTCGGTCCGCTCATGTTACCGAAAGGATTCATTCCATCTCGCACTCAATCCAAACCTTATATTCCTTGGTTCACTTTTGAAGTCTCGCAAACCTCCTATCGATGTTTCTCCACTCGGGCGGAATTAGCGTGGTGTCTTAGCTTTTCGTTATTCTTCGGCTCCTCTGAGTGCCAATACAACAGATTTTGCATTTTTGGGTTCGCAAAAACGCTTCAAACGGGAATTACAGGAAGATACCACGCCACCTTAGCAGGAGGTCCTTTCTTCACCTCGATTCCCTCGTCGTCATCTGATTGATTCTTACACTTGTATCGGGATGCGTTGCTTGCCTTCAATTTCAGCAGTTTAAGCACGGATGACAACCTTGTGTAAACCGCTTATTTCCAGAACAAAGGTTTCTCCGAGTCCTCCATCAATCCCGAATTAAACATACTCCCTCATCACGGTTCCATACGCGATCGCTAAGCATCCGATCTAGATTGTCATCGTGCGGCCCTATCCGGACCGGAACCACAATCGACATCATCTCAATCGAACCACAATCGACATCATCCGGCGGCATATCGTTGACTTCCTGTATAATATGTATATCGTTGACTTCCTGTGAAATATGCTCTTCATTGTGGTGGTCCAACATGTATAACCCTTTTGAAACCCCTTGAATCAAGTGTGCTTCGATCTGCGCTCGGTTGTTAAACATCTTCGATTCTCATGATCAATGCATGGGCGGTACATATATTCCGCCTTATTGAACATATCCTCCTCGACGGCTCTTGTAAAAGCGAACACGCCATTAATGTACTCTTCACTCACACGGTTCTCAGCATACATCCAGCTTCGGTCCATCACACGGTTCGTATTGAAAACCCTGGAAATAAATAAAAGGGTGACTTCGAAAGCGTATTTTTTGAGGCTTCACTAGCGATTTCGGCATAAGCGCCTAAAACTACTCAAATTAAAGGATGCTTATGCTCCAAAGAGCTCACCTCGATCACGAGGAAGGTGTCAATGAAGTCGGGAAGTTCAAAGGCGGTGGTCGTCGTCGTCGGTGAAACGAGGCAAGCGGCAAGCTCATCAGCGACAATAGTGAAATGGACACACGAAAGCGGGCTCGATGAGGTGAGGCGATACTCAAACCGAGCGCACGGAGTGGCGATATGGACTCACTCAGGGCTTGAGATCTACCGCGGTTATCAGAAGCGCCGAGAGATGGAGATCAAGAAGACTCTGTTGGGGAGCTATGTACCATCATGATGAGTTAATTATCTCGAGCGGTTTTCAGCAAAAAACCGCTCTCAGGATATTACATACATATCATGAGCGGTTTTTGGTCAACAGCATGCGTGGATACTTCATAAGCGGTTTTAAACATGAACGAAATGCGTGATATGACCTCTTCACAGCACGGCTTTTTAGCACGAAGATAACACGCGGTCGGTAAGCAAAAACCGCCTGAGATTGTTGTAATACGAGCCGGTTTCAATGAAGCGCCTGCGTGATCGAGGCATGCCTAGTATTAGCATTTTTGTAGTAGTGCAAGACCGTGGGGTATAATTACGCCTTGCACAAAATTTGTACCATCTTTCAACTTTGTGGTAAGGTAACCACGGATGAGTAGAAGATTGAGAATACTTTCTACCTTTCACCCAAATACGGTGCAATCAAGATGCAACTTCACAAGACTGACTACAAGGAGTATGCCGAACTAATTGACATCATGCAAGTTACGTAAGCTCAAGAGTATCTTCTAAGGAAAACTACATCTCACGGTACCGTGATAGTAGCAATGTTGGGCATGAAGCTAATGCTAGCAGCTACAAGATGAGAAAGCCTCGCTCAAAGGAAAGAGGCAAGAAGGGTAAGGTCATGGGTCGCAAGGCCAAGCCAAATGCTCAAGCCAAGAAGGGCAGACAAAAGAAGCGCGATGACAAGCCCTACGATCAATAGTACCAAGGATGCTACAAATGTGGCACATGGGGGCATTGGTCACGGGTTTGTCATGAGTCGCAACACGTCATTAATATATTCGGTCTAAGAAGAAGGGCAAAGGACAACATGGGGCACACCTTGCCATTCCGAACCTTGAGGATCCTGACCATTGGTTGTACTCATGGATGTGGATAGCCAGTAGCAACCCCTTCTTTAGACATCGCAGCGGCCGTAGTCGTAGTTGCCGAAGAGGAGAAGATGGACATGGAACAGATTTAGGCAGAAGTTTCTTCGTACTTCACTGATTCGATCTAGTGCACGCATTACACTTAGATTTTTTTAGTCAATTGTAGTTTATGGTTGTGATGGAACATTGAATTATTGAATAATGGTTGTAAGCTCTAGGAGAGTAAATCATTAAATTCTTATGATGAGTCCTACAAGACTTATTTTCCCGTATTAAGAATAGCAAGTTATATTCTGTTTTTAGAGTATTTTATTTATGTGTGGATTGTTTCCTACCTCATATTAATAAATACTTTATACCAAAATGCATGTGGCGCCCTATGGAGGAAGTGTGCTTAGCGGATAGCGGCACAACGAATACCTTCTTGAGAGAGGCGAAATTTTTTCAGTCGATCAACAAGAATGATGGTAGTCTTATGACAATCGTAGGCAGTGATACTTGTATAATAGGCTCAGGAAGAGCCACAATTGTACTCCCAATGTGCACAACTTTGGTCATTAAAGAAGCCTTGTTGTACCCAGAATCGACTAGAACTCTCCTAAGTTTTAAGGATATTCACACTAATGGTTTTCACGTAGAGACTGAAGAAGAGTATGGTAAGGAATACCTGCTCATTACAAAGCGTAAATAAACTAAGCTATACCACACTAATATTAAGGCACTTGCAGCCTATACTATCCTGAAAACCACATTTAGAAGCTCTGAACTTTTCTGTCTCTAGCATGATAGATTAGGCCATCCTGGTCCCTGGTCTTAGGATGATGGGAAATATAATTAATAATTCTTGGGGACATAATATCAATGTAAAGAATTTTCCGAATAAAGAAGATTGTGTGTGCCCTGTATGTGCCACCAGAAAATTAATTACTAGATCTTCTACTCTGAAAGTGAAGGATGAAATCCCTGCATTCCTGGACTATATCCAAGGAGACATTTGTCGTCCTATACAACCCCTGTTAGGGACATTTAGGTACTTTATGGTGCTCATCGATGCTTCCTCGAAATGGTCGCACGCATGTTTATTGTCTACAAGAAATCATGCTTTTGCAAAGCTGATCTCACAGATAATTAAAATTAAGAATAATTTCCCTGATCATCATGTGAAGTCCATCAGAATGGACAACGCTAGAGAATTTATTTCAAAGGCATTTGATGATTATTGCATGGCAATGGGAATTGCCGTTGAACATTCCGTACGGTATGTCCACACCCAGAATGGGCTAGCAGAGGTATTAATTAAAAGAATTAAATTTATTGCTGAGCCACTTTTTGCAGAATTGTAATTTACCAACTAGATGTTGAGGACACGCACCTCGCGTAATAACGCTCATCAATTTTAGACCATTGGCACATAACATCCATTCACCTATGTAACTAGCGCATAGGGTCATCACCGAAAATTTCTCATCTTCAAGATTTGGTTGCAAGGTTTATGTATTTATACTACCACCCTTTGAACGATGCATTGGGCCCCTTCGAAAGTCGGGATATATGTTGGTTATGAGACAACATCCATAATCGGGTATTTGGACCCCATGACTAGAGATTTGCATACAGCCCGCTTCGCTGATAGCATATTTGATGAAGATAGTTTCCCGTTATTAGGGAGAGGAAATCAACACCTTGATAAAAAATATTGGGAAATAACATGGCAAGTCACAGGAATCCATGCATATGACCCGCGCATTAGTGAAGCAAATAGAGAAGTCCAAAAGATAATTGATTTGCAAGCATTAGCGAATTAACTGCTTGACCACTTTAGTGATTTGAAGAGCGTGACCAAGTCGCATGTACCTGCACGCAATGCACCGGAGAGGGTTGAAATACCAAAGAAAATTAAAGGTACCCTTAATCCCGTCCAGATGCCTCAAAATAAAATGACGAGAACTCTGACCCCTCGAATCCCAAGGAACGGGCACGCCTAACGAAAAAGGATAAGAAGAACTTGACATAGCCGATTACTGAAGTTCTTCAGAACCAGAAGGGGAGCCAATTGAGACCTAGCACCAGTATGGAACCTTTAGTAAAAGGCATACCGGATTTGAACATCCTCATGGAGGGACACATCAGCATGGATGTGTGCGTACACATCGGAATTGAAAAACTAAGGGGACTTGCCCTCGTAATTGGAAGCAGCGGTGAGCAAGTAGAAGTATTAGAAGAATCACCCACGAAGAAATAGCTATAAACTATGTGACCACGGGAGAATATATGAATAGGACAACAACCAATGTCAATATTTAGTTTGCAAAAGAAAATTGCCACAATCATCGATCTTGATCTAGAGCCTGCATCGCTCGCTGAATGTAAGAAAAGATCAAATTGGGAAGATTGGAAGAAGGCAATAGCGACTGAATTATTATCTCTGAATAAAAGAGATGTGTTTGGGCCTGTAAGTCGCACGCCTCTCCATGTGCACCCCGTAGGGAATAAGTGGGTATTTGTTCGAAAGAGAAATAAAAATAATGAAGTTGTAAGATATAAAGCAAGGCTCGTTGCACAAGGTTTCACTCAACGACCAGGAGTTGATTATGAAGAAACCTACTCCTCGGTCATGGGTGGAACTACTTTTAGATATTTAATCTCAATGGCAGAAAACTTGAATTTAGAAATGAAATTGATGGATGTGGTAACTGCATACCTTTATGGAAACTTGGATTCAGACATTTATATGAAGGTATTTGAAGGTATCCCTGTCCCGAACCAAGATAAAACAAATAGAAATCTTTACAGTGTGCAACTCAGAAAGTCATTGTACGAACTCAAGCAATCAGGCAGAATGTGGTATAATCGCTTAAGCGACTTTCTATACAAAAAAGGCTACACGAACTGTCGGTGTTTTAGAACCAAACTTACATAAAGATTGTTTGATTCGAGGAGTCTCCAAGACTCAAATCACGCAGAGAGAGCAACACGGGATTTTATACTGTGTTGAGCCTTCTCCGTGAGAGAATAACAACCCTACTCCTGTGTGGATGTATTGAGTATGCTGGTTTACAAAATCAAGAGAAAGACTCGAGTAAGATGTCTTGTGATCCATATTCCCCTCCTCTTCTCCTGATGATCCCGCCTTTTATACAATCCTCGGAGTGCGCTACCGTTTCTCCAGTCCAAAGGGTGCCTTAATGCTTCAGATGATGGAGTTGTTACTGGAGATTATTGTGGGAGTAGTAACATTCCCACATCACTAGGCAGTTATCACCATGACACAGAGTTAAATCGTGCCATTATTCTAGAGAATAACAGCGTAATTGACTGCACGTATCCTTAGATATGGTGCAGAAGATTCCCTGATCGACTGGACCCACATGTCTGTAAGCCCTATCGACTAGAGACTGGTCGTAGAAGAACTTACGACCGGTGGTGGGCGTAGTAAAGCTTACGACCCGCTGCATCGATCGTAGGATGACTTATGATCAAGGGATAGTCGTAGAAAGACTTACGACTATGGAGTGGTCATAGAAGAACTTACAACCTCCAGCTTCTGCCTTATGAATATTAAGGGGGTATACTCAAGAACCATACGATGGTACTTTTGTCCATAATATGAATTACAGATAAATAATTAAATGAGGATTATTAGATCCTCGTCACAAATAATGAGGATTGTCCCTGTGTATTTATACGATGATCCCAAGATGGATTTTGTATAATCTCAGTGTATGTAGATGATCTGAATATCATCGGTACCCTAGAAGATATTAAGAAAGCAAGCTCTTATCTGGAGTCAGAGTTCGAAATGAAAGATTTCGGTAAAACCAAATATTGCCTAGGCTTGCAGCTTGAGCATGCCCTTGAAGGGATATTAGTGCATCAGTCAACCTACACTCAAAAGGTGTTAGAAAGGTTTGGCTTTGAAAAAAGGCATACCCTTTGAAAGTGACGATGGTCGGAAGATCTTTGTAGTAAAGACAAGGATCCGCACAAACACGAGAAGAAAGAGGGGGAGAAGTCTGGGACCGAAATTCCGACTTGAGTGCGATAGGAGCACTTATCACTACTACGTAAATGCTAATATGGGCCTTTGATCACGAGCGGTTCATCGAAACCGCTCAGTATAAATACTAATCTCGAGACGGCTTTTTGTTACCCACCGCTCGTGTTATTCTCCGCTAAAAGCAAATCTCAGTGAAGATGTCATATCACGAGCGGTTCATGTTTAAGAACCGCTCATGATACTTCACAGGCGGTTCCAAACTATGAACCGCTCTGTGATATTACACAATATCACGTGAGCGGTTTGTTTTAGAACCGTCGTGATACTTCACAGGCGGTTCCAAACATGAACCGCTCGTGATATTGCCCAATATCACGAGCGGGTTTAGTTAAAACCGTCCGTGATAATTAACTCACCACGACGTATATATATAGCTCCGCCCCCGGCAAAAAGCAGATATAGTCTTCTTTGATCTCCATATCTCTAGGCGCCACGATAGGTCCATCGCCCGTTGCGTGCCGGTTTGAGTACATCGCCTCACCTCACCAGCTGGCCGGCTGGTCCATTTCATTGTATATTGTCGCCGAGGAGCTTGTTGCCGTCGCCTCTATTCACCGATCGACGCACCCACCGCGCCTTGGACCTTCCCGACTTTCATTGACACCTTCCTCGTGATCGAGGTGAGATCATCAAGCATAAGCATCCTTTAATTTGAGTAGTTTCAGCGCCACGCCAAATCGCTAGTTTCAGCGCCCATGGGACATCGTACGTCGGTTCGCCTCAAGCGAGACCTTAGGGCCGAGAGCCACGACTATATAGCAATGCGATGTCACCCCTAAGCCCAGTTTGAGCTTCAAATTAATTAATCCTACTGTTTTTAATCATTTAGTTAATAAACTAACGAAGTCTATGACATGTGGGACCGCCATAGATTTTATAAATAAAATCATGAAATAAAAAATGAGTCACTGACAAGTAGGGCCCACATGTAAGTTAATAAAATCCGAAAAAATGTAAAAATGAAAAATCATAATTAAGCCTCAGAAAATACGCTTTCGAAAGTCATCACCCTTTTATTTATTTTCGGGGTTTTCAATCTGAACCGTGTGATGGACCGAAATTTCGATGTACACCGAGAACCGTGTGAGTGAAGAGTACATTAATGGCGTGGTCTCGCTTACAAGAGCTGCCGAGGAGGATATGTTGAATAAGGCGGAATATATGTCTTGTCCATGCATTGATTGCGAGAATCAAGATGTTTAACAACCGAGCGCAGATCGCAAGCACACTTGATTCAAGGGGTTTCAAAAGGGTTATACATGTTGGACCAGTCACGTGAAGAGCATATTATACTGAAGTCAACGATATGCATATTATACAGAAGTCAACGATATGTCACGAATGTCGATTGTGGTTCCGATTCGGATAGGTCCGCACGATGACAATCTAGATCAGATGCTTCATGATGCGTGATGGAACTGTGATGAGAGGGAGTATGTTCAATTAGGGGCGTGATGGAGGACTCAGAGAAACCTTTGTTCCCGGCCGCAAGTCGGAATACACAAGGTTGTCATCCGTGCTTAAACTCGCTGAAATTGAAGGCAAGCAGCGGTTGGTCCGACAAGAGTTTCACGGAGTCAATTAGGTCTCTTAGCGGACATGCTTCCTGAGGGAAATGAGTTGCCCAAAACCACCTACAAAGCCAAAAGGTTCTTTGTCCATTGGGAATGGAAGTAGAAAGAATACATGCATGTCCGAACGATCAGATCCTCTACCGTAACGAGTATACAAACATGCATGTATGGGTGTGCAACGATCCCGATACAAGCGAAGAAGCAATCGATGACGACGAGGAATCGAGGTGAAGAAAGGACCTCTGCTAAGGTGGCGTGGTATCTTCTGTAATTCCCCGTTTGAAGCGGTTTTGCGAACCCAAAGAATGCAAAAGCTGCTTTGTATTGGCACTCGAGGAGCGTAAGAATGACGGAAAGTTAAGACACCTGCCGATTCCGCCCGGTGGAGAAACATCGATAGGAGGTTTGCGACTTCAAAGCGGAACCGAGGAATATAAGGTTGGATTGAGTACGATGGAATGAATCCTTTCGTAATATGAGCGGCCGAGCATAGCACTTGGCCCGTGACGCTCAGATCTACAACCTTCCTCCTTGGTTGTGTATGAAGCGGAAGTATATTTTGTTGTCGATACTTATCCAAGGGCCAAGCAACAGGAATGATATTGATGTGTACCTAGCACCATTCATGGAAGATCTAAAAATACCGTGGATTGAAGGGTACAGTATGGGATGCGCATAAACGAGAGAACTTCACTTTACGCCTCCTTGTTGTTACGCACCATAAATGATTATCCCCGCCTCTTGCTAACTCTGTCGGGCGGAGTACAAAAGGGCCAAAGCCTGCACTCACCGCTTAGATGATACCCAGAGTGTGTGGTGAATCACTTTCAGAAACCGTACATGCGTCATCGTAGGTTCCTTCGGAGGGCTCACCCATACCGCAGATGAAGAAACAATTCGACGGAGAGAAGGAGGACAATTCAGCTCCAAGGCATTTAAGCGGAAAAGAGGTCTATGATATGGTTAAGGATTTAGATGTTGTGCTTGGAAAGGGATGTAAATCGAGGACAAGTAAGAAGAACATGTGGAAGAAGAGATCAATATTTTGGGACTTACCTTATTGGGAGCACCTAGAAGTTCGCCCAACGCATCGACGCCATGCATGTAGAAAAGAATGTATGTGACAGCTTGATTGGTCTTCATCAACATTCGTGACAAAACAAAAGATGGTGTCAACACGGCTTGACTTGGTTGATATGGACATCGACCGAAGTTAGCACCAACAAGGACCGATAAAGGACTTAACGCATTTTCCCCGCTTGTTACACTCGCCCAAGGCCGAGAGAACCGAACTGCGCGCTTGCTTGCATGGCGTGAAAGTTCCGTCCTACATTCGCCAACATGAAGAAACTTGTTTCGATAAAAGATTTGAAGTTAATTGGCATGAAGTCTCATGATTGTCATGTGTTGATGACACAAATGCTCCTGCTGCAATTAGAAGTATTTTGTCGATCAAGGTCCGAGAGACAATCATGAGGTCTGTGTTATTTTTTAACACAATTGCTCGGAAGGTCATCGATCTCGAAGGACTAGATGCTTTGCGGACGAGGTGGTGACGACACTATGTGATCTTGAGATGTATTTCCCTCCGCGTTTTTCGATATCATGGTCCATCTCATTGTTCATATTGTGAGGAGATAAAGATGTGGGGCCCGTGTTCCTACGTAGCATGTACCCGCTCGAGAGGTTCATGGGAATTCTCAAGTCATATGTACGAATCGATCTCGCCAGAGGGCAAGATCGTCGAAGGTTATGCAATCAAGAGGTCATTGAGTTCGCCTCATTACATGGCTCAGTCGAACCGATGGGTGTGCCTCGATCTCGCCATGAGGGAGGCTCGAGGGTATCGGACCATCTAAGGAAAGCAATCACTCCAAATATGGATGCGTATGCTCAAGCCCATTTCACGCCTTGCAACACATGACCGAAGTGTCCTCAGATATCGCACTCAAAGACAAGGACGTGCTTCGCAATGTAATCCGCCGCGCCGGATGTTTGGATCACGAGACAACACATGCATTTGTTCAACCAATGGTTGAAGGAGCGACTTGCTAGGAGCTCGTCAAGGATATCTCGACATGGTTGGCAAAAGGCCAACATTTACAGCTTGTAACATGGCGAGGATACGACATAAATGGGTACACATTCTATACGCAGCTCGGATATCAAAATCACTAACCGTAATCAGCGGTGTCCACATAGATGCATTCAAGATGGATAATGAGGAGCTCCTACTATGGGCAAATAGAGGAGATATGGGAGCTCGACACTCGGCTTTTCAAGATCCCCTATTTCGGTGCCGTTGGGTCCATCTCCCACGGTGAAGGTCGACAAGTACGGGCGTCACTACCGTGGACCTCGAACGTGTCGGATACAAAGACGAACCGCTCAGATCTTGGCAACCAAGTTGTTCAAGTCTTCTATGTTACCGACCGGCAAATAAGAAGCGCCCACGTAGTTCTTCATGGAAAAAGGAGGATTGTCGGAGTTGAGAATGTAGTGGACGAGGAAGAATACAATCAATTTGACGAGTTGCCTCCTTTGGAAGCGGCATAAGGGTCGAGGAAGAAGAACATGACAAAACTAGCTACATCTGCGTCGATCATCATGAAGGGCTAATTTTTAAAGATTAATTGAACAATGTGTGTATATATGTACTATATACATTACGATGATCATGGTTAATTTTAGTTCATTTGAGTTAATTAATTGAGATTTGTCTTGTGAAATGGATGTGATTGTTTCTCAAATGAATGTGAATTGGATATACATGTACTTGTTGTCTTTTCTCGCTTGTTTCAGAGGGCATGGCTAGCATTTCTGAGGCTAGCCAATAAATGAAACGATCTAGATATTAACCAATACAAAATAATATCACGAGCGGTTTGAACTACGCCGTCTCACATGTGTATCATGAGACGGTTGTTTATTAACACCGCGTGCATACATCATATATCACGCAGCGGTTCTAACTTAGAACCGCTGCATACACTATCGACGGTTCTAAATTAGAACCGTCGTGATAAATCATATCACTGAGCGGTTGTTTATTAAAACCGTGCGTGATTCATCAATATCACGAGCGGTTGTTTATTAAAACCGCTCGCGATACATCACATATCACGAGCGGTTCTAAGTTAGAACCGGCGTGATAGGTATCCTGAGCAGTTCTAATTTAGAACCGCCTGTGATGTCCATCCATCTATTTACATTCGGACTCTAGCTAGGGTTTGCGCGCGCCACTCTCAAACGATTAAGTTTCTCAACCTCTCGCTCCTCCTCCCCGAGCCCGTCGCCACCGTCCTCGGCGCCGCCTCCTCGAGCCGGCGCTACTCCTCCCGATCCCGTCGCGCCGCCTCCTCCTCCGGCCGGCGCGCCTCCCTGAGCCCGCCGAGCCTCCTCCTCTGACAGCCGAGCCGCCGCCTCCTCCCCTCCTCGAGTCGTGGCGCCTCCCCTTCGACGCCGCCACTGCTTGCTCGGTCTTGCTCCTGCTCGTCCTTCTCCTCGGCCCAAAGGTAACCAATGCCGGAGTTACCGATCGACCCCTATGCCCCTTTCCTAACTATTTCTATCAATAATCATCATGGTCCTTCGTGATAATTGTACTTGTTTTAGGAATTTGTATTTGTTCTAGTCAGTTATTCATATGGTATTTGTTTTGATCTCGCTCTTTGGAATACATTGCAATGTGGTGTGTTGGGCTTGAGATGAATGCTCTGTGATGATAATAGTCTTGTCTTGAAATTGTTTTGATAATCGGGTTTGTACTTGAGCTCTAATTGGAATGCTTACTCTACATCGATAGCAATATCAAAATGTTAAATCTTAGCTTTATCTTGATTTCATTTGTTCACATGATGTTCTATTTCTTGTGAAGATGTCTTCCGCTCATTTCGAGTCGGTAGCCGCCTCATGTGTCTCGATGATGCACCATCCTCTGGAACAATATCCAACCGCGGTAGAAGAGGAATATCGAAAAGGCCCACGGGCGATTTACCATCACGAGTCGATCGATCGGGACCCCTATCAATCCTCGCCGAGCGAGCCGCATTCGGAGAATGGTCGGAATAGTTGCACGGAGCGGGTCAAGATCACCTACGATTAAGTGGAAGGTGGTGCCGGACCATTGAAGCTCTTTGTCGACGGAAATTCTTGCATCGTTCGAGATCCGGTAGAACTCACGGACTCGTCGGCGACGACAGCGTTGCTACAAGCGTGCAAAGCGTGGAAGAACTTCAAGAGCACGCTTGTCAAGAACTTCGTGGAGAAGGATCTGCCGCCCTTCCACAAGTATCTATTATTGGAAGAGTCTGGCCGAGTTTGTGGCGAAGAAGGCGACAGATGAATTTAAGAGTGAAAGTGCGGCGCACACGGCCCTCGAGCAAAAACAAGCACCCCACGGACTCGGCACGGTTGGGTATGCGGGTAAAACCCGATATGGAGGATCGAGGAGCAGCGAGCAAGCGGTTTGAATCTCTCCTGCTATTTCGAGATCAGCGATGTGCGGCAAGCGGTGGTTATTTGCGAGGTTAGCTATTCGCCCTCTGAAGTGTACTTTCCAAACCCCAAGACCGTGAAGTGTCCCAACGCTGGTAAGATATCGAACTACCTAGTTTGTAATTACTCCATAACTTTATAGGAAGTGAAATGACATGTCGGGCTATATTGCGAATAATGGCGAGTGCACAATCTTCCCAAGACTCATTCCGGCAGATAGGGAGAAAGATATACTCTCTGCGGCCCTAGGAAACAAGTGCATCCATCAAGAGATACGAGCTGGTGTTTTGTCACATGGGAACAATGGTTCCAAGCGACAGAGGATCGTGTCGGAGTAGGAGGAGAGCCAAAGCCGAGCACGATGCAAAGCTACGAGAGGATCTTCGTGCATCCTCGAGATGAGCTCACTTGAAAAAAATCGAGCGGAGGTCGGTGAAAAAGTCGATCAATCCTTTGAGGAAAGGATTAGATGCGTTCGAGCAAAAGCGACAAGAGACTTTTGAGGAAAGGATTAGGGATTGCAAATGCCAAGTCGGTTGGAAGCCCCTGCCCTACTATACCGCTAGCTAGCCCCCCAAACATCCGAGTAGGCTGGCGTCCAACCCTAACCCTACCACAATAGGTGATGATAGATTTTCCGTCGATGACATCCGGTAATAATTATTATATCTGGAATGCTCAATCCATTCATAAGCTTTGTTGGAGTAGCTAATTTTATACCGTTATGCGTACGTAGGTGGCTGACGGTGCAAGCTCCAAGTGAGATATGTCTCTGTTGCCCTAGATCTTTGCTTGGGGCGGTGTATCCATCGATGTCGGAGCTTTGGTGCACGGTGCAAATCTAGCTCCGTGTTTCGCAAAAGTGAATGTGGGCGGTGTTTGTGCCAATTTCGAGGCCGTCCGCTGAAAATTCCCCCAAGCGATGAGGTCATGACTCTAGGGCAAGCCGTTGGAACATTCATCCATGGCCCAAGGAGGACATCTGCACGAGCTACTGCTCGGTGTCAACTTCACGGAATGTCTGCTGCGGCATCAAGTCCACGGACTTGACTCGCAAAGCTACCTGACCGACATGGCAAGGGCCCGCTGCATCACATGCATCTACACTCGTGCTCAATCGACTCTTGTGAAGTCGACCTATACAAAGCGAGGCAGAAGGGCAAGGGCAAATCGAAGGCGATCGAGTCTTCTCGATATCCCCTTCTTGCCGTTGGCGGAAATACAAGCGAGCGAGCCGTTGCTCGAAGTTAGACAGACCCTACCCTAGGATGGATTGCGGAATTGCATGCATGGTACATGGAGCAGTCCAACAAGCGGTTGATCGCGATGCTCGGTGTCACCGTCAAGTTCAAGGAGCATCATTTTAACCACGTGTATCAAGACGCTGTCTTCACGGTGACCTTCGATGACTTATTCTATCTCTTCAACCTCGACGAGCTCGACGTCTCAATCATACGATGCTGGACACTGTAAGTGTGTACAATCACGGTCAATGTTCGTGTAATATCGATAAATGTTATATATAACTCCTAGCTTTTGTATAATAGATACATGATCGTGAAGCGAAGAAGGAAATCACCGTAGGTTTCCTCGACCCACACGTTGTCTCGAGCAAAGCATCACGGCGAATGCAACATTCGCCGAGAATTACGTTATAGATTTTTCATGGCTCACGCAACAAGGAATTCATACTTTTGCCCTACAACCGAAGTAAGTAGTGTTGCACTCTTGGCTATACTTAATGTTGATTTGTACTTTATAAGCAACACGAACTTAGGTTTAATGACCATCTTGACATACTGTGTAGGTTCCATTGGATTCTAATTGTAATTATACCAAAAGCGAAATACGTAAATCGTAATATACCTAGATTCCTACAGAGGGCCAGTCACAACTTCACGACTATCCGGAGTTTAATCATCGAATTAAACACATTTCCTCCATAGAAACTCTATTGTAGTCTTTCCTTCCTTTGCAATGGCTAAGGCTAACTTCTTGGAGTCACGTGAGGGTGTTCGGCGTGTTACATGCTAGAGGATGGAATATCAAGGGAAGGACGCTGCAACATGATCAAACATTCCCGGTACTTGCTAGCTAGTACACATTAATCCTATATAACACTTCGTAGCAATGCCTCTTGAACTAACCAATTCTATTTTTGCAGTGCCACCAGCAGTCGCCGGGCCGCAACGTCTGTGGATACTATGTTTGCCACAACATGCAACTACTCGTCGGTTCCGCGATCACCAATGATCCTCAGGTTTGTCAATCTTTCAACAATTATTTCATATATACTTACCAATTTATATAAGCCCGAATTTAACCTTCATATCGACAGGTTGCAAACATCGCTGAAACTGCGTTGGAACAGAGCGAGCTCATAAAAATTCGATCACACCTTGCGGCATTCCTGAACAGACAGGTCATAAATCCAAATGGGAGTTTCCACAGTGTAGCGATTGAACTTGATTGAGATAGATTGAACATAATGGTACATGTGTGTAAATTAATGTACATTAATGGTTAATTTTAGTTAATTGATTTGTGAATTGGATGTGTGCTTGTTTACGAAATGAATGCAATTTTGATGTGCTACGAAATGAATGAGAATTGGATGTGCTTGTTTGAGAGGGCATGGCTAGCATTTCTGAGGCTAGCCAATAAGCGAAATAGATTAAGCAATGCAAAAGACTACCCTACAGACGATCAGATGAAACCGTCGTGATAGTCATTTACGAGCGATGCGTAGATGAAAGCAAATGCGTGATAGTCACTACCACGACGATGCGTATATGAAACCATGCGTGATAGTGGACTATCGCAGCGGTTTCATATCTGCACCGTCTGTGGTAGTCTACTATCACAGACGGTTTTATCTACGGACCGTCTGTGGTAGTCGAATATCACAGACGGTTTTATCTACGCATCTCGCGGTAATCGATCATCACGCACGGTTTATCTACGGACCGTGCGTGGTAGTTGAATATCACGAGCGGTTTTATCTACGAACCGTGCGTGGTAGTCGACTATCACGAGCGGTTTTATCTCTGAGCGAAATCGTGGTAATCGACTATCACGAGCGGTTGCATCTCGCACCGTGCGTGATAGTATGTATTACAGACGGTTCGAGAACCGTCTGTGATGACCATTAGCATTACTGACCCATAAACTCAGACGGCTCACGGAACCGTCTGTGATGGCGTTTTTGAACCGTCTGTAAAGGCCTTTTCTGTAGTAGTGTATGTATTTAGCAAACTGTACTAGACCAGACATTGCATTTGTTGTAAACCTATTATCAAGATATAGTGCAGAACCTACCAAAAGGCATTACTAGGGAATAAAGGACATCTTCCGATACCTCCAAGGAATCAAAGACCGTGGTTTGTTCTACAGAAAGAACCAAGACCTAACTATGACTGGCTATGCAGATGCCGGGTACCTGTTAGACCCGCATACAGCCAAATCACAAACAGGCTATGTATTCCTATATGGTGGAAATGCAATTTCATGAAAATCATCTAAACAAAGTCTTGTATCAATTTCGACGAACCACTCGGAAATCATAGCACTGTACAAGGCCTTGTGAGAATGTTCTTGGCTTTGGCGGATGATTCACCACATCCAGCAGTCGTGTGAATTGAATACCGCGCAAACCCCCACTATTATCTATGAAGATAATGCAGCTTGTGTTGCACAAGTGCAGATGGGTTATGTGAAGAGTCAACTCATACAGCATATCAACCCCAAGTTGTTCTATGCTCATGAATTGCAAAAGATGGATGAAATTAAAGTACTGCATACTAAGTCATGTGAAAATTTTGCAGATTTATTCACTAAGTCACTTTCAGCATCTAGCTTTGAAAGGTACATCGTGGAATTGGAATGATGAAACTTAGAAGTGCGAATCTGGGGAGAATCTTCACGAACTCATTATTGAGACTTAATCACGAATATTGAGTACCCAAAGAATAAATCACGGAGATTAAATGAAATTGAGTTAATTGTACTCTTTTTCCCTTGACGAGTTTTCCTGAAGTTTATTGGCTAAGGCTTTTAATGAGACAATTTGTGCAGCACAGCAAAACGTGTTTCATGTACTTTTTCTTTAAATTTTTCCCCTTTGGGTTTTTATGGAGTTTTGATAAGACATGAGAATGTCGGATGAGTGTCAAGGGGAGTGTTAAGAAACTTGGGTCCAGACCTTGCAGACCTGGCCCATGATGAGCTCCTCATCCATCTGTAGACTATATATGAGAGGGGACCCCAACCATTATACGTGTTTTTGAGAAGAGAAATAAAGAGAAGAATGAAGTCCCCCATATCTCTGTGTTTAATCTAATATTCTGTACTTGTGTTCTTGTGTACGATTCTACGTTTGTCTACGAGGTGATCGTTCGGACTGGATTCGCTAGCGATGGTTCCTCAACATAAACAACCCATTCAAAATGGGAGAATGTTCTTTTACGGATCAAACCTGATGGGAGAATTTCCTCAAAATATTAGTCTAAGTTTGTACTACTCCTAAAGGGAATCTAGCCAGGCCAATTTTCAGATGCTGAAAGAACACATTCTTAGCTGACGCGCTCTTAAGTCTCTATTGCCCCCAAGGCATAAAATCTTTGGTAGGGTTGAAAAGAGTTGGAAAAAGATATATTAGCTGACTTTTTTTTTTGCTGCCGTATATTCCCTGTTCCACCACCCACCCATTATTTGTTTGATTCTGAGTTTCTTTTTGTTCTTCTCTTCTTCTTTTTTCTTCTGAACTGTGATTCTGAGTTTCTGATCTGATCAATCAGACGAAAAGGAGACACCGGCAAACAAGCATCTGCTTCCAAAAGGAAAGGAAAAGAAAAGGATACACCGGCACACAGTCCCAAGGGCAATAAGGTCTCTTTACTAGCTCTCTGATCATGATTGCAGCAGTTACACGACCAGTGGTGATTCGTTAATCTACTGTTTTTTTGTGTGCTGTCCTCTCCCTCGCACTCATGAAGTACGGGGAAATGAGTGTGAAATAGTAGAGGGTTTACATGTGACTTTCCAAAATTTCACGACTTCCAGGGCACGCCTGTCAATCAATCATTGTTCTTCTTTTAAAGGTAAGGGTCACAGTGCTGCTATGTTCATGAAATTGCTTTCGAGAAGCTGTTCAAGAGGAAGCAATACTCCTGTCTTTTTTGCGAAATAGCCATTAGATTGCCAACAACTATATATACTCAATGATTTAACTAGTCATGGAGTCATGGTCCAAATGACCAGTGCATCAATCATCATTGCACTAGTTCGAAAGTTATGATCTTGTACAGCTTGATACATGACACTACCTCAATGTTGTACAATTTTCCAGAGCACAAGTAGGCATTGTGCGTACGACCACAATTGGAACGCTGAAATCATATATATAGTAGGAAAGGTTTACACTGGAATAGTTTTTTTTTAAAAAAAGAGTATACAAAATGTAACGCGGTTTTGTGATAGGCTTGACAAAAAAAAACAATGCCGGTTTTATGAAATTTACTCTATCTTATATTCTTATATAATGTGATATGGTAGACCTTAATCATTATGTTCTTCTCCCGCCTTTCTCTCTCAGTGAAACACTGTAATCAGCCCATGAGAAGCGTGTTCATCAATCTAACTAGGCCGGTTTATTTAGGAAGGCTGGGCTGGTCTGGGCTGTATAAAGGACAGGAGTTGTCCCTATGGGCTATATGAATGTCGAGCTGGCAACGCAACCATGAGTGAGTTCTTCGTCTTCCTTGCGATCCATATATTTGAGCTTGCAAAAAATATGGAGCGTAGGAAAGGATTCTTCCATTTTTGTTTTAGCGTCTGTTTACGGCAAGTTACTACATGGAAAGCGAAGACATCAATGAACGTAGGATAGGGTTCTTCCATTTTTGAGAAGCCCCTTCGTTTTCATCGGACGGAACTCTGTTAGGATCTCTTACGTCACGACTCGACTTGGGTAGGAAGTTACAGAGATATTTATATTTCTGGAAGTGTGTCAAATAAATCTAATCACGTTAATCACTACAGATTTATATCCTGTAGCTATATATACCCAGCGGAAGAGACGCATAGTAAAAATCAAGAGATTAATTGCAGAGGAGTGCTTGCGTCCAGGGCCGACCGATTTCATGGAGAGCACGAGCAAGATGAACCGGTGCGCCGTCTGCGTCGGCGATATGGGCCTCGGCAGGGCATCTTCACGGCCGAGTGCTTCCACGTTCCATCTCCTCTGCATCTCCCATCTCAGCGTCTGCCCACTCTGCCACGCACGCTGGCGCGAGTTGCGACATGCTGGCCGTCACCCGCACCCCAGCGCCGGTGTTCGGCGGCGACGAACCGGTCGAGCCGCCGCCGGCGCATGGGCAACTCGGCGTCGTCCACGGCGCTGGCAACCAATGGAGTGCTGGTCCTCAAGACGCACTGCCAGTACCCGGCCGTCGCGAGGACACGCGCCGCGGCGACTTCGCGGTGCTGGTGCACGCCAAGGCACCCGCGGCGGCGGCGGCGGCCGAGGGCGCGCGCGCTCGCCGGTAGACCTCGTCACGGTGCTCGACGTCAGCGGGAGCATGACGGGCCACAAGCTGGCGCTGCTGAAGCAGGCCATGGGGTTCGTCATCGACAACCTCGGCCCCGGTGACCGCCTCAGCATCGTGTCCTTCTCGTGCGACGCGCACTGGCACATCCGGCTGACGCGCATGTCGGACGGCGGGAAGGCCTAGGCCAAGCGCGCCGTGGAGTCCCTCGTTGCAGGTGCTTCATAAAGCCGCCAAGGTGCTCGACGGCCGCCGTTACAGGAAGGCCGTTGCCAGTGTCATCCTTCTCTCGGACGGCCAGGACAACTAAACTGTGAGCCATAGCGGTCTCCACGCTACGAACTACAACGTCCTTGTGCCACCTTCCTTGATGAGCGCCGGCGCCGGCGACCATTTCTCGCCGGTTCACACGTTTGGCTTCGGGACCGACCATGACGCGGCGGTGATGCACACCATCGCGGAGTCAACCGGCGGCATGTTCCCCTTCATCGAGAACGAGGCGGTTATCCAGGACTCGTTCGCGCAGTGCTTCAGCGGCTCCTCTCGGTCGCGCATCGGCGTGGCGTGCCTGCACACGGGCGTGCGCGTCCGGGCGGTCAAGTCCAGCCGCTACGAGAGGCTTGTCGATGCGGACGGCCGCGCCATGTCAGTTGACATGGTATTATGTTACATGCATCAATCAGTTCATCTAAAAGCTTAAATTGATGAGTAAATGTTGACAATTTACCAGTGACACTACTTTCCGGAGAGCACAACATGATCTTAGACATACTGTTAGATCGAAAAGGCGACTAGAGAAGGGGTAAATAGTAGCATGCTCACTTTTTCATTTTGATTGGATTCAACACCAATGTCACTCCAATAGCTATGAAAGCTATGAAGATCAATCTACAAGTATAGCGGAAGCCTTATATTAAATCCTAATAAAAAACCCCCAAGTACAGCAATAAAAAACACAAAGATGTGCTGAAGACAGAGAAATCGGTAATACCTCTGTTCATAGGCGGTATTACCAATTATCGGTAATACCTCTGTTCATGGGCGGTATTACCGATTTTCCTAGAACAGTGAAATCATCTCGAAAGTCAAAACTCAAATCGGTCTAACTTTTGATCTATAAGGGCAAACTCCGCGAAACTTGAGACACACCTTCTCTAAGATATTAGGAAACTATTCCAATCAAAGATCGCAGAGATCTATGCCAAAGTTTATATCTTTTTCAGTTTGAACGAAGGGTAATCTAAAACCGAGTCAAAATCGAAATATGATCTAAAGACTTGCTTGTGGGTGATTGATGATCAAGATGATCCTAGATGGGTTCTCACATGTCACACAAGTAAGATAAAGGCAAGAAACCAAGTAAAAACTCACGGATCAAAGAAAGACTCAAAAATACCAAATAGAGAGAAGGAAAGCAAATAGACTCATCTTGAGGAAACTTTCCTTGGATTGATTTTGATATAGTATTGGTTTACATCCACTCCATCAAGGAGGACAAAGACTCAATATATGAGTACGAAATCAAATCCAACTCTCTACAACCCTAACCTCCAACTATCCTCTCCTAAGCAAACTAGAGTTTCAAAACAAATGAAAGAAATTTGAAGGGTGCAGCCACCTCCCTCCTCTATTTATGGTGGAGGCTTAGACCTTCTAAAAGTAAAACCCTAATAGGCTCCCGTTAAAGCCCATAAATAAACGGGTCACATACGCACGCATTTTAAAGCGCCGTCTTCATCTCCTCTTGACCTAATCCGCTTCTTCACGCACCATCTTTTTGCAAAGACCGAGTCCCATCTTCGTGAAACACTTCCATGCTTCGTCACGTGTAGGTTGATCCAGCGGCTCTCATCATGTCGGCAAGTCTCTCCTATCCGGCTCCCACCGAAACTACCATAGCACTTGCACCGACCCCCACGTCGCTTGATCTAACCCGTCGCACCGAACTGCCCGTTCGTTCACCTTTGTCCCTTTTGCGCCATGCTTGACTCCATTGACCTCACCCGGCATCCCCGATCGTTCTGGACCTCAGCTCTCCAAGCTTAGTCCCGATCATCCTCGCCGTTGATCGTCATTGACCTCCAAGCAACCTGCACAACAATAGACAAAAAAATCGATTCTGAGAACAAGTTCTTCACAACTTGACCCACGTTAGTCAAAACATGCATCATGCAACACATATGCCATGACACCCATGAACTTGACCTAACTCAACACTCATCGCCACCGATTGGGCGATGATCAGCAATCCACACTTTGACGAAAACGCGTGTTTTGACAAATCTTTAACGACATTGCCAATTGTACCATCATCCTAAGATTGTGCACATATCCCCATGATATCCACAATCTCCCCCTTGATGAACACATTGGCAATTTTCCACAAATGCAAATTTTGAGGTTTGAAAAAAAATAAAAACTCGACATTTTCACACAAAGGCACAACTTGGTCCAAATGCAAGAGAAAGCAATGGAAATGACCAAGTTGGCTTCAGAATAGCATAAGCAAGTGACATAAGGCAAAAGAAAGCGAGAAAACTTCATTTTCTAGAAAAGGGTCAAAATCTCACTTAAGGTCCATATGAAAGAACAATTGATCAAAATGACCTTTGATCATTGTGAGGATCAAAAAATTGCAATTCAAGTTCAGAAGTAGCAATAAGACCAAAAGAACACAAGTAAGAAACTCCCCCTCACTATGATCCTCAAATTCCATAAAATTTCAAATTCTCTGAATTTCTCCAAAAAGCTCCCCTTTTAACATTTTTATATTTTCTCCCCTTTATACAATTTGATATATCTTCTTCCCCTTTGACAATAGAGTCATCAAGGAATCACGCCTTCCTCTTGTCTAGAGATAACAAATGCAGAATTGAGGAAAGAGCATAAGAAGGAGCATGCATGAAATGCAATGGAGTGGCTTCATTCATTTTTTTTTTTGTATTTTTCAATTTTTGAGTACAAGAAGCTTTGGAGATTACCCAAAAGAACAAGCTAGCATTTCTAATATTGCACAAGACCTATCAAGCCTGAAAGCGCTAGCAAGATCATGTTAAGACATATATATCAAAGCTAAGCTCGAAGGCTCAATGTAAAGTAATAAAATTTATCAATTTAAGCAAAGCTTCAAATTTAGCAAGTTCATCAACAGAGATCCTAAAATGATACTGGCCATGTCAAAATGTCAATGTGAGATTAAAAAGCTAACAATGACCATATTAAGAGACAAACAAGTCCTGAATTGAATCATTTTGCTCAATTTTGCTTAAAAGCCCATTTTTCAACAATTTTTCATTTGCAATGAATATTGAAGTTGACTAATGGTCTAACTTAGAGAAGAAGATCCTGGACTAGGAGCCATCCACAAACTCTTCCTAAGCTTCGACCAGAAGTTGATTAAAGATATATCTTAGTGAAGAAGATCCTGGACTAGGAGCCATCCATAAACTCTTCCTAAGCTTCTACCAGGGCGACAAATCTTGAGGTTCATGTCAGTTTGGACAAGCAGTCCCCATGAGATCGTCTGGATCATCAAACTATCTCCAAGTTCATGTCTATGACATGTAGTCTCGTAAGAATAGTTTGGCACAATTTAAGCATAAGACAATCTTGAAATTGATTTTTCATTTTACACATGAGCGGTTTTAGATTCTCGAAACACAAGAAGCTCAAGTAATTATCAATTTTAGATTCAAGAGCTAACACAGACAATTTTGACAAGGCCAATGTCACAAAAGGAGCACTATTGCCCAACTAACTAAAATATCCACAAATTGCAGTTTTTAGTTCGAGTTGTCTTAAAGTTCTAGCTCATACAGCAAAGACTTAGCTACACATGTGAAAGCATGATAATTCTAGCAAGTCAAAGAACTAGACATGACATTGAGCAAGAATTGAAATACTAAAGCTCCAAAGGGTAATAAGCAAAGCTTCATCAATTTTAAAAGATAAGCAAAAAAGCTTATATTACAAGGTATCTTTTTGGATTTTGCATATGAATGCAATATGATACAATGAGATGCAAGAAAAGCTCAAAAAGCTTAAAAGATCAAAAAGGATCAAAAAGTTCAAAAGAAGATCAAGAAAAGATCAGATGAACAAGGAAAGATCAGAAAAGATCCAACTCCCCCTCAAACCAATCCATAGGGATAAATTACCCCTAACTCACTCCTCAAGGTGGCAAACCTTATTGGGTCTAAAGGCTTGGTGAGGATATCGGCTAACCGAGCCTTGGACTCCACAAAATGCCGCACAATATCACCCTTCTCAACATGATCTCTAAGGAAGTGATAGCGAACATCTATGTGCTTGGTCCTAGAGTGTTGCACTGGTTCTTAGCAATGTTAATGGCAGAAGTGTTATCACAGAAAAGAGGAACAGTAGCAAAGGCTAACCCAAAGTCCTTAAGTGTGGACACCATCCACAAAATCTGACTACAGCAACTAGCAGAAGCTACATATTTAGCTTCAGCAGTGGATTGTGCAACAGAAGACTGCTTCCTAGACGACTAAGAAACAAGAGAAGTGCCTAAGAAATGACAAGTGCCAGAGGTACTCTTCCTATCTAGCCGACAGCCCGTAAAATCAGAATCAGAAAACCCCCGAATGGATAGCGAAGAAGAACATGAATACCAAATGCCATACTGGAGGGTAGAATGGAGGTACCTGAAGATGCGCTTAACGGCTTGGCGATGTGAAGTCCTCAGAGACGCCTAAAACCTCGCACAGAGGCAGACCGCGAAGTGGATGTCCGGTCTTGAGGCCGTCAAGTACAGAAGAGAGTCGATCATGCTGCGGTACTCGCGTTGATCCACGGCTTCTCCTTCCTCATCTGGATCCAAAGCAATCGAAGTCGTCATGGGAGTGGCGATAAACTTGCGATCACCTATCTCAAGCGCTTGAGCAGATCCTTGGTGTACCGTCCGATGGATGAAGATCCTTCCTTGCATTGCTTGATTTGTAGCCTCGTAAAGTAGTTGAGCTCACCCATCATACTCATCTCAAATTCCCTAGACATGGTCTCAGAAAAACTGGAAACATGAGCATGAGAGGAACCACCAAAGATAATATCAACAACATAAATCTGAACAAGCAGGAAATCATTGCCATGCTTAAGAATAAAAAGATTCTTATCTAACTTCCCTATTTCAAAATCATTCTTAAGTAAGAAGGTCTTAAGTCTATCATACCAGACTCTAGGGGCTTGTTTAAGACCATACAAGGCTTTAGATAGCTTGAAAACACGATCAGGGTGCTTGGGATTCTCAAAGCCAGGGGGTTGCCTAACATACACTTCCTCCTCTATAAAACCATTCAAAAAGGCACTCTTAACATCCATTTAATGCAACCTAAAACCTTTAGATGCAGCAAATGCAAGCAAGATGATAATAGCTTCTAGTCTAGCAACAGGAGCGAAGGTCTCATCAAAATCTAACCCCTCAACCTGGCTAAAGCCCTGAGCTACCAACCTAGCCTTGTTTCTAACCACAGAACCATCCTTATTTTGCTTATTTTTGAAAACCCAACAGGTTCCTATCACATTATGACCACTGGAGGTTCTACAAGGTTCCAGACTTTATTTCTTTCAAAATTCTCTAACTCCTCATGCATGGCATTGACCCAGCTAGAATCAGATAAAGCATGTGATATATCGCGGGGTTCAAAAGAAGCTACAAATGCAGAGTGAGAGAAAAGACTCGGATCATGATACTTGGAGCGAGTGACTCGCTCATAAAGATTACCAATCATCTGATCCGGTGGGTGTTGCTTCTGAATATGCAGTGGAGCGCCTGGGGGAGATAGCATCTCCTCAACCTCCAGTATCTCTTGGTGAAGAAGATCTGCGAGAGCCTCAATTGGAGGTGAAGCAGTCATCACAGGTTCTAAAGCATGGACAGGAGCATCAGCAACAGGAGGAGGAGCAGCATCGAAATCATCCTCTTCTTCTTCTTCAACAAAAATACTCTTTGTCACCTGTAAGTCACCTGAAACATCGGATCTAGCTCTAGGGCTAGTCTCATCAAAAATGACATTGTATGTCTTCTAGACAATGTTAGTTTCAAAATTAAAAACCCAAAAACCCCTCGAATGAGCAAGATAACCCAGAAATAAACCATCACAAGTCCTTGATTCAAATTTATCTAGGTTTCCTGTCTTGAGAATAAAACACTTTGATCTAAAGACTCGAAAGTGAGAAACAGAGAGTTTTCTGCTAAATCGAAACTCATAAGAAGTCTTGCCCAAAGATGGTCTTAAAAAGACACGGTTTGAAATATGGCAAGCTGTAGCAATAGCTTCGGTCCAAAACCACCTCGGTGTGCTATACTCATCTAGCATCATCCTAACCATCTCGACTAAGGTTCTGTTCTTCCTTTCCACAACACCATTTTGTTGAGGGGCGTGTGGAGAAGAGAACTGATGCTCAATGCCACGCTCAGCACAAAAAGAGGCTAAAGAGGCATTTTTGAACTTCGTGCCATTGCCACTACGGATCGCTCTCAAGGCATCAAGAAGTTCAGAAGCCAAACGAAGAACAAGATCATGATAATGATCAAAAGCCTCATCCTTCGAAGCAAGAAAAATCACCCAAGAGTATCTCGAAAAATCATCGATTATGAAAAGAATATACCATTTGCCACCAACTGATCGAACCCTAGCAGGACCAACAGTATCCATATGAAGCAACCATCCTAGTCCGTCAGTCATGACCATAGTCAATGAAGAGTGTGAGGCGGCAACTTGCTTGCCATGCCTACGGGGCGCACATACAACATCCTTGACAGCTTTGAGTTTAGGCAAACCTCTCATGAGATCAAGGCCGCTAACTCGTGTCAGATGATCAAAACCAATGTGCCCCAAACGTCGGTGCCAAAGCCAGATATCAGAAGAAGATGCAATTAAACATTTGAGAGATCCAGCAATAGATTCAGAAAAATTAGCTCCAAAGATTCTACCAACTCTAGAAATCCCAAAAACAAGCTCACCGGCAGAATCAAGCACACGATAGGCATTTTTCTTAAAACAAGCTCACCGGCAGAATCAATGTCGACGGAGTCGGCCATGAAGCACACGCCGGTGAAGTCCTTGGCCTTCCCTCTGTTGTCTTGAGGGAGCTCCTCCTCCTTGTCCTCCTCGCTCCCGGAGTCCACATCGTTCATGGATTGCTCTCCAAAAATGGCAAGGACCCGGTGAGCGGCCTTCATGAGCTTGGCAGCATTGCACTTAGGCTTGTTCCTTTGAGGCTTCTTCCAATAGGCATAGTCGAGCCCATCAAAGACATGTGGCTTGGTCGAGTACTTATCCATTGCCAAGTTCAGTGACCGGTTAAGATCAAGATTGAACTAATCGGGCTCTGATACCACTTGTTGGGCCGAAAAGACAACTAAGGGGGGGGGGTGAATAGGAGCACGCTCACTTTTTCATTTTGATTGGATTCAACACCAATGTCACTTCAATAGCTATGAAAGTTATGAAGATCAATCTACAAGTATAGCGGAAGCCTTGTATTGAATCCTAATAAAAAACCCCTAAGCACAGCAATAAAAAACACAAAGATGTGTTGAAGACAGGGAAATCGGTAATACCTCTGTTCATGGGCGGTATTACCAATTATCGGTAATACCTCTGTTCATGGGCGATATTACCGATTTTCCTGGAACAGTAAAATCAGCTCGAAAACCAAAACTCAAATCGGTCTAACTTTTGATCTACAAGGGCAAACTCCGCGAAACTTGAGACACACCTTCTCTAAGATATTAGGAAACTATTCCAATCAAAAATCACAGAGATCCATGCTAAAGTTTATATATTTTTTAGTTTGAACGAAGGGTGCTATAAAACCGAGTCAAAATCGAAATATGATCTAAAGACTTGCTCGTGGGCGATTGATGATCAAGATGATCCTAGATGGGTTCCCACATGTCACAGCATGTAAGATCAAGGCAAGAAACTAAGTAAAAACTCACGGATCAAAGAAAGACTCAAAATCACCAAATAGAGAGAAGGAAAGCAAATAGACTCATCTTGAGGAAACTTTCCTTGGATTGATTTTGATATGGTATTGGTTTACATCCACTCCATCAAGGAGGACAAAGACTCAATTATGAGCACGAAATCAAATCCAACTCTCTAGAACCCTAACCTCCAACTATCCTCTCCCTAAGCAAACTAGGGTTTCAAAACAAATGAAAGGGTTGAAGGGGGTGCAGGCACCTCCCTCCTCTATTTATAGTGGAGGCTTAGACCTTCTAGAAGTAAAACCCTAATGGGCTCCCGTTAAGGCCCACAAACAAACGGGTCACATACGCATGCATTTTAAAGCACCGTCTTCATCTCCTCTTAACCTAATCCGCTTCTTCACGCACCATCTTGCGCCGCGGGTTGGCAAAAGGTCACCAAGGCGGTATTTGGTAAAATTACCAAAATACCCCTTCTCGATCTTTTTGCAAAGACTGAGTCCCATCTTCGTGAAGAACTTCCATGCTTCGCCACGTGTAGGTTGATCCAGCGGCTCTCATCATGTCGGCAAGTCTCTCCCATCCAGCTCCCACCGAAACCATCATGGCACTTACACCAACCCTCGCGCCGCTTGATCCAACCCGTCGCACCGAACTGCCCGTTCGGTCACCTTTGTCTCTTTTGCGCTATGCTTGACTCCATTGACCTCACCTGGCATCCCCGATCGTTCTGGACCTCAGCTCTCCAATCTTAGTCCCGATCATCCTCGCCATTGACCGTCATTGACCTCCAAGCAACCTGCACAACAATAGACAAAGAAATCGATTCCGGGAACAAGTTCTTCATAACTTGACCCACGTTAGTCAAAACATGCATCATGCAACACATATGCCATGAAACCCATGAATTTGATCTAACCCAACACTCATCGCCACCGATTGGCCGATGATCAGCAATCCACACTTTGACAAAAATGTGTGTTTCGACAAACCTTTAACGACATTGCCAATTGTACCATCATCCTAAGATCGTGCACATATCCCCATGATATCCACACATACACAGATCAAGAACTCAGACTCTGATACCAACTATTGGCGGAATCTGACGAAAAGTAGCGCTAGGCAGTTGCAGTGTTACGCAAAAACTTCTGTGTGTTCTTCCTCTCCGTGAGTTCATCTCCCACGCTCGTGTGTGTGTGTTCTGCGCGTGCTACCTTAATTCTTTGATTCCGTCAACAATTGGTATCAGAGCCTGAGTTCTTGATTCGTTTATGCTCAAGATCATGCCGCGCTCTCCGGGAAATGGTGTCACCGGTGACGAGGCGACGTTGAGCCGCACCATCGTTATCGGCGGTGATCCGTCGAGAGTACCGGGAAGAGAAATCATCGTTTTTCTTCAATACCCTATGCTGAGCAAGAGCAACTACCATGTCAAAGAAGCGCGCGTGCAGACCCTCAAGAGCGAGTTCGATGGTTTGCACAAGAAGGGAACAGAGTCGGTGGACGACTTCGCCGTGAGATTGACGACTCTCGTCAACCAGATTCGCGGTCTTAGTGACAAGATGGAGGAGAGCTACGTCGCAAAGAAGCTTCTTCGCACCGTCCTGAGCAAGTACCTGCAGATTATCTCAACCATTGAGCAATTTGGGGACTTGAAGATAATGATAGTGGAAGAAGCGATCGGCCATCTCAAGGCGTTTTAGGAGCGTCTACGTGATATGAGTGGCAACAACGACGACGAACATCTTCTCCTAACGAGCGCCGAGTAGGAGGTCCAATCGATGAAGAATAGAGATGGCGAGCCCGACGGCTCTAAAGGCAATTGTGGCTGAAGCTGCGGGAATTGTAAATTCGACAAGGCTAAAGTAAAATTCTACAACTGCAACAACTATGTGCATTTTGCTTATAAATACCGCAAGAAGAAGGAGGATCATGCACATGTCGTGGAGGCAAATATCGACGACGAATCGGCGCTGCTATGAAACCATCTTGATTAGGGGGAGATTGTTAGGAATAATCAAGTTTGTTTGCATGGCTAACTGGCAAGTCATGCGCAGTGATGCACATTGATGTTTGCATTAGAGGGTCATGGGTAGTGGCAACGAATGCAGTGATTAGTTTTAGTTACCACTACTATAGAAAAGGTCATCACATACGGTTCAAAATCGTCATCACAGACGGTTTTTCTGAACCGTCTGACTTTATGGATCAGTGATGACATGAGTCATCACTGACGGTTTTTGAACCGCTCGTGAAAAATCTATCACGCATGCTTCTAAACAATAACCGTCTATGATAATTGATATCACTGCACGGTTCTTGTTTAGAACCGTCTGTGATAATAGACTATCACAGAAGGTTCTTGTTCGTAATGCGTGATAGTTTTTTCTATTGCAAAAAAAAATCGGATTTTGAGCCAAACCAATGAATTACTGGAAAGTAGTTTCCATATGCAACCTCTAGCAAGACAACTAAAATCCAATTAAAATTCTGATGGCAAACACATTATAGGAAAGGGAAACCAAAAGGTTTCACAACGTCCCCTCCGACTAGGGAAAAAAAGAATAAAGTTACAAAGTTAAACTAGCTAGAAACCATCTGTGCCTCTAAGCTCCTGAAGAATTCATCGGCTTCTTGGATTGGTTCAACATTGCTTCTCTCTATACCTCACCAGCATATCACAAGCTGTTCTTGCATGTCGTCCGAGTTCGACTCAAGCTCGTCGGTAAGGAGAGACGACTGAAAACCTCTAGCGGTGCTCCGACCTTAGGTAACACAAAATTAAGTTCATTTTTGTAACAAACAGCCAACAAATTGTGTATATTTTGGGGATATACACGTATCTTCGGCATTCTACCTCCTGCGGCAGACAAGGAGCTCCTCCGTATCCCTCCTTCTTGTCGTCAGCGGCTGTGTCTCCTCGCCGAACCATAACTGCAAATCGAGGGTGGTCGCCAGAGCTCGGCGTGGGGAGGGGAGAGGGAGAGACTGATAGAAGACAAAGCTGGGGTGGCTTTAATATATAAGAATAGCGCCAAAACATTTTGACTCCCGCGCACGTATTCAAAATTTTTCGAAATCCCGCGCTGCGAATCACAGACGGTTTCAAGCGCAGACGGTTCTTGTTCAGAACCGTGTGTGATACTTCACAGACGGTTTTCAATACGAACCGTCTGTGATATTACTTCTTCACATACGGTTTTTAGCACAGGTAGTAACACAGACGGTCGTTAAACTAAAATTGTTTGTGATTGTATTTAATACAGACGGTTTTGGTAAACCGTCTGTGATGAGGCGTCCAATATTAACCTTTTTGTAGTAGTGTACTGACATTGATATTTGCAATAGGGGGTCATGGGGTAGTGGCAATGCATGCAGTGCTTAGCCTTCAGTTACTCCTTAACGTATGAGTATGAAATGATGAAGAAAATAGTGAAAAGTTGTGTAGCTGAGCAACACAAAGAAATTGTCTTGTGTGTTCATTCTCTCTGCTGAAGACAAGGATTACAAGAGGCTAAATAGCTAACCAACATGCACCATGATTATGACCCACTAACCCACTAACATACAGGACTAATGCACCATGTAAATGACCCACTAACCCACTAATATAGGACTAATGCAAACACTAATGCAAAACACTAACGCACTCAATCTTGATTATTCCTAACAATATGGAGGAGTGCTACGTCGTGAAGAAGCTGAAGGGATACAGATAGGCTACACTAACTGGCAATTCAAAAATTCTACCACGTAAACTAGGAAGCCAAGCGAGTAGAAGACCATAGATCGTTACCGCTAGACGCGCAGCGCAGCGGAAGAAGAGTTGGAGCAGCTTAATCCAACGAAGAGCGCGTCGATGTTGTGGTCGTAGTTGATCTTCCACCGTAGTCGATCGTCTCCTCCAACAATCAATCACGTTCCTTGCCAAGGTCGTGCATCCTCCTCAAGCGCAACAGCAACCGCAGTAACACCTCTACGGTATCAACACGTCCAGGGAAGGAACACCACACGCCGGTGTACTAGTACCAACTCACGCGGTAGGGCTCTCACGAGAAGATGGCGGCTAGGGTTTCGGTGGAACAACTCACGTGTATCGCATGTCCCCCAATGACCTCAAGCATCTCCTTATATAGTGACCATGACGGATCTTATTCGAACACATTTATTCCAACCCGTTAAGTGTGCGACCCGTTAGGTTCATGCGTAATCGGTTGTGACTCGGAAACTCTTTTATGATCACGAGTCGTTAGCGGCTCCTAGTAGGACATAACGATTCCCAAATACACACAAATTATATCGGACGAACCTTAATGCAATATGATCTACGACCAGGTCCTTATCACTTAAGACCAGCTCGTATCTCTATACGACCAGTTCATATTTAGTCTCGACTAGTTCGTAACTCCTTACGATCAAGCTTCGACCACTTAGTGATCATGTTTAACTAGCCTACGATCAGCTCGTATCTCCATACGACTAGTTCGTATCTGATCAAACTGAAAGACATTCTCGCGTATTATCCCTTTGCCTCACGATATCTAGTTGAACTCCAGGTGAGATATTATGTCATCCATGGACTGTTCAATACTTTCTTGATCAAGTGTCGGATAACTTAATGTGGTCGAACACTTCGATCACTAGTGGCATGTCCATACACTTTATTTATCCGACCACATCGAGTGGCCTAGAGATATCTCTCTTGTTATGTTAGGAGAGACAAATCCCATATCCGATTAGTCACATTCCTCTGCATGTTTCATAGCATACCCGAAAAACTACCTTTATAACTACTCAGTTACGAATAGAGTTTGACAACCCGTAAGTGTACTAAATCATACTGATCTCAGGTCTAAGGATTATACATCATCATTGCTTGAGACCAACTGATGACACATGAAATCATAACAATCTCAATAGTGTCTCAAGGTGGGTCAATCCAACCCTATGTTCCTAAACATGTGTTCACATTATTGATTCGATATCCCTATATCTATGACCAATGAAACATGGTAATCAATCAATACATGTGCTGGTCGATAAGTCATTAGTGTTCCGACTAGTGACATCCGACTAGAGATATTTTTAGAATGACATCATATAAGTTAAAAGAGCTTCGCCAACAAGTCACATACTTGTTAATCTTTATCACTAATGATACATTTAAGGAAAGAATAACATTTATTTAATAACTCATAAATATAGACGTGATACAATCATCTCTATGATTACCTCTAGTGCATATCACCAATAAAAGCTTCTCTGAGCAGTCAATCAATCTACAGCTTTATGCTCAATCAATCTGCAGATTTTCAAGTTTTTCTTCTCTTTTTATTCTTAATCAAAACTTCTGTGTGTTCTTCCTCCCCGTGAGTTCGTCTTTCTCGCTCGTGTGTGTGCGTTCTGCGAGTGCTACCTTATCTGATTCCGCCAACAATTAATATCAGAACCTGAATTCTTGATCTGTGCATGCCCAAGATCATGCCATGCTAACCCACTAACACACAGGACTAATGCACCATGCAAATAACCTACTAACCCACTAACACAGAACTAATGCAAACACTAATGCACTCAATCTCGATTATTCGGCGAGCTGTACGCGGACGAGGAGAGGCGCTTCCTGCTATTCGTGGACGTGCCAAGAGCCACCGGCGCCGAAGACGACGTTACTCGCCTGATCAAGGTGAGCTGCACCTGCCGAGACACAGCGACCGGGCAGTCGGTCGACGCGGCCGGCGAGGACGCCGTGGTGCAGAGGCTACTCGAGGCGGACGTGGAGCCGTGCATGGAGGTCGAGCGGGAGCGCGGTCGCGTGGGCAGCAGCTGAGCGTGGCGTGTACGCTGAGGCCGTGCGGGTACTCCACCGCCGACAGGAGGCGGTGAGTCGGTCGGCGCCGGGCGTGGTCGGAGTTGCTGGAGCTGAGGGCCGCGTGGTGGACTGGCGGCAGTACGAGCGGTCCGGGCGCGCGTGCTTGCTGGCCCGCATGAGCTCACACGGGCAGCGGCGCGCCTCGTCCATGAAGCTGTCGGGTGCGGGTGCCGCCGTGCTAGGGGCGTCGGCGTTGTGCGCGACTCCGGCAATGCGCAACATGCTGGACTCGTCACGGAAGACCCGTGAGCAACAGCAGCAACAAGAACAACCGCCGCCGCCACCGCCGATGAGTGGAAATTAGGTTTTTTTCCCGGTGGTGGCCGGTATGACCGAAAATCGAAAACTTTCGGTCAATTTTGGCCGAAATTTCTAAATCAAAATTAAAAATTTTTGGATTTTAAAATTTAAAAACAAATTCGAGTAAAATTAAAGCAAATTTGATTTTTAGGCAAAATTCATCCAAACTGAATTTTTTAGGACCGATTTGTATTCCTACCAATCCCCACCGGTAGCACCGAAATTTTCGATTTTCGGTCGAAATTGGGAACCACGATGGAAACAGGGACGAAGCTTCCTTAGGCCAGGGTCGGGCCTCCGTTACGCTAGGAACTTCATAAGAAAATATAACCGATTTTTGCGACTTAAACACTAGCCAAGGCCAAATGCTAGTTCGGCCCTATTTATCTAGTAAAATTTGGTAACCATGCTCTACTAGACTTGCCCTTCCTCGTATTTTCCTTCTAGCTCTGCCACTAGGAAAAGGCTCATCCTTTATCATGAACAGAGCGAAATGATTCAATAAAATACAACATTTCTGCTGCTTCCCTTCCCTTCTTTATCGTCTGGCCTCTCATCTCCTTGCACACCCTCTCCAACTCCACCATCCGGCTCTGCATCTTTCCGGTTCTGCATCTTTCCGTAGGTTCAGCTTGAGCAGCTCCTTCGGCGGCGTTGGGCTTGATCCGGAGCTTGGACTGCTGCGAGGCCAGCGCTTGGGGGTGTCGCGGCTGCACACGCTCGCGGGCACGTCGCGTCGTCTGTGCTCCCAAGAACTTTCTGCAGCTCCTTGACACCCTGACTACTGCCACTACTGAAACATACACGCTTGGCAGGATTGAATCCAGACATGGCGAAAGAATGACTCACTTGATGATCTTTGGCTTCCTCGCCTGAAGGGCTCGGCGTCTGAACATGTCCAGCGTGTAGTAGCCTTTGTACATCTCCTTTTTCAGTATGTTCAGCTGCAGCAGCATGGCTTGGTTTGTGATGCGGCGTTCCTCCGCCTCCTCGACGATGACACGAACCCGCAGCAGCAGCCGTTGCAGGCTGTCCAGTCTCTCCTCGGTTGGCACCGACCGCTTCATGTATTTGTCCATGAGGGAAGATATGGATCTACTGGCAAGATCACCTATAATAGCAGAAATGGTTATCTCCATGTTGGTTGGGGAGCCTCTCCTCTGCTGAAAGGAAGGCACTGCGGTCTGAAATTATGGATCACTGAGAGCTAGCTAGCTAGCTGAGAGAAAGTATATGTTATGTAATCTGAAACTTTCTTATAGTGACAAGTGTTTGTACTATCTTCCACTATAGAATGTCTTGTGTGTTCGAACAAGCAATGAACGGTTGGAAGTCAATAGCAGCCGGCGATAACCTGTTGGCTCTGCAGATGTAACATGCAGTGCAACCTGCACCAGTACCGAACTCGGCCACACGTCTCTGAGCTGATCTCATGATGCAAGCCGAGAGACAGGTGGAGCGGTGGAGCGGACGGAGCCGGCGGGAGGTGGCTAGAGGGAGCAGCCACCGGCGTCCGTCGATCGACAACGGCTGCGTGCAGGGGATGATCAGTTGCTGCAATGCTGCTTGAGGGTTGGTACGTGGCGCGGGCTCCAGGAGACAGCGAGAGTGGGAGGGGTTGACTAGTCAACGTTTTCTGTCTGCATGCCGGACGTTGTTCAGCGTTGGAAAGCTTAAGAAAATGAAAGGATTGCGTAAATGAATGCCTAGTTCATGAAGGAACTGCCACAGTAGCCTGATGCTGTGTTTAGACCTGAAAAGAAGGTAGCAAGCTAAAGAAGGCTCTAATTCTTGAGATTGCTTACGAAACTTGGAATGATTTTCCACGACTGTTCAGATTTCAAATTTCCTTGAGGAACATTATAAAAAGTAAGGGAAATAGGCAAGTTATGTAATTTAGTACAGACAATAGGCGTGATATCTAGTTCCTTTCAAAAAATAGGCGTGATATCTACTCCACTGAGTCCACTCACGTCTCTGTATGTTGCTGGAGAAATATGCTTGAGCTTGGAGCCTTGTTGGACTAGTGTATCCTTTCCTATACTAGGAGAACGTTCCTGTTCTTTTCTGAAAAGATGAGTAGAATGTTTTCGTCTCACAAATGTTCGGCTTCTAAATTACAGATATGGCATTGCACATCAGATTGGGAGATACTAAGATCGCCTGCTAAGCTTTCATAAAAAAGGGTTGTCAGCTACTACTATTCTTCTGAAAGCGCTTCTTCCCGGCGACCACATGCTGTGGCCTCCGTATCTCACAGTTATACATGTAGTTGTAGTAAGGTGGCAGGTGAGATCTCCATGCAAGAACCTTAAATTTCCCTTGAGGCCTAACACTTCCAAATAAAAGATCTTGCACACTCATCATGGAACCTTCAGCTTCACTTTGAGCAGAGCTTTGAGCCAAGGTCTGAGCAGAACCTGTTTGATAGTCATCAAGAATCGCAAAATATTCAGAAGTTCTGTTTACTCTTCTAACATATATCGGTTTCACCAGCTGCCAAGGATCAGCAAAATGTGCCCCACGCAGTGGGAGATTCTTTTGCCTGAATTCTCTGAGCCTTGCAAGAGTCATGCTCCAGAAATGGAGATTAAAATTTTCTTTCAGCAGTATACTGAAGATGGTTGCACCCATGAAACTCCCGTTCACCTCCCTGGCGATGTCCATGGCTATTGATGCAAATTTTGGATGCTCCTCCGCATCCATGCTTCCAAACGTACGCACCTTGAAGAAGAACCAGTATGCTTCTGGAGTACAGAATCGTACTCTAAGGGCTTGTGCAGTTCCAAAACTCGCAATTTTTTCAGAACGACTTGCGACTATAATTTTACTGCCACTTGCAACGCGACCTTTTGAAGCTGTATATATACAACCTTTCCCATACACACTTGTCAATATCCCCAACTAGTTCAATGATGATCAATGTCCTTGCTCCATCCGTGCTACGGTTTTGATGCTTGATTATACCTCCATCTCTTAGAGTCACTACACTTCCATCATTAAGGTCATCCCCACTAAAACACAAAATTTGAGAGAAGTGGTTACGCACCCTTTCATCTTCACAAGCATGCTCGATTAGGGTGCTCTTTCCAACTTTTCCTGGACCAATGATCGGCAGGACGCCCGGATTTTTTGCACCTGGAGTCTCCGCTTGCAACAGGAAATTTATGATATGTTCCATCTCTATTTGGCGGTTGAACATGCACTTGTCCAAAAGCAAATACATGCTATATGGCTGGCGGTAAAAACGAGGATATGTATTTAGGAACATGACAAACTCACTTACACCTTCAATGGTAAGTTCTAGGCTGCCAAGAACTTGCCCCAGAAGCCCTTGTTCATTCTGACTACCGCCACTACAGAGAAATACCCGCTTGGCAGGATTGAACTTAGATGGGGCAAAAGAGTGACCCACTTCATGATCTTTGACCTTGTTTTCTCCATGGGCTCGGCATCTGAAGCTGTCAAGGGTGTAATACCCTCTGTACATCTCCTTCCGTAGCATGTTCAGCTGCTGTAGCATGGCTTGGTTCGTGATGTGCCGCTCCTCTGCCTCCTCGACGACGACACGAACTCGTAGCAGCAGACGTTGCAGGCTGTGCAATCTCTCCTCCGTGGTTGGCGCCATCGGCTTCGAGTATTTGTCGATAAGGAAAGATATGGATCTACCGGCAAGTTCACCCATAATTGCAGAGACAATTATCTCCATATATGTTGGGGAGCCTAGATCTCCGGATCCTTACAGGGAGGTGCTGCAATGGATCACTCACCAAGAAGGCAAGAACTGAGAGAAGGAACTATGTAATTTGAAACTTTTCAGAGGACTCACCCAACGACTTACTGAGCAATGAAGGCTTTGTTCTGTGCCACTGAAGTCTTCTTGCTTTTCACTAAAGCCGCTTCATTCTTTCTTTGATCGTAGAGTTGAACAGAAGAATGCGTAGGAAAATTTTGGAAATCGTCCAGAAATCTATATGCATAAGTACGAAGGACTTATCTCAACCTAGATTGATGTTCTACGCATAGCCCTTGGATTTGTTGGTGATGCGCTCGTATGGCTAGTGTGAAGTCTTTGTCTGGTTTCAAATTTGTGTGTTTCTCTGACTAGGCCTAGCCCGGTAGGCTATCCTTTTTTTTCTTTGTTGGACTGAAAAGGGCGAATAGAATAAGGGCATCTATCTTTTTCACCCCAATGGAATTCAATTCCTTATTTACTCCGGTAGCTATGAAAGCTAGGGGTATAAATGGAGCGGATAATTCCCGACCGACCGACCGAAGGCTCGCGGAGCGAATACGGGATGGAGAAATGGATATCCGACACTATCCGTATCTGACTCCGACTGCGAGGAAAAATACGAAATATGATATAGGGTGAGCGATATTCATCCATATGTGTATGTATGTTAGGTGGTATAAGGAAAGAATGTTCTGACTTCACTTAGGAACAAGACAACAGATAGGTGGGTTGCTGCATCTGAGTAGATAGGGAATAATGAGTGTTTTTCCTTTGAGATCTCAGCGATTAGTCTCTCTGTGTTCGCTCTGATTGCACTCCTACTGTCCGATGTCCTGTAGGGGTGCAAAAGAAGCGGATAATTTCCGTCTGACCGACCAACCGGAGGCTCGCGGAGCGAATACTGGATGGAGAAATGAGTATCCAACATTATCCGTGTCCAACTGTGAGAACCCGGGGTATTTAACTTGTAATACTTAACCATCCAATTGGTCCTAGCATTACAATTCAAATATCTCGACTCTCGGTGTAACATGTACCTCCCAGGACAGCGGTACACATATACCTCACAAAATCAAGCATCAATTCCATACAAGATTACAATATCGATAAGATCAAAGTTTAGAACATCCAAAAGACAAACAAGTTTAGAATACACAGATAGGGCCGACCGGCCAAATGACAAGTTAAATGACCAAAGTTGCAGCGAAAACAAAAGCTATAAGATGGCGATAAACAAAAGCCAACCGGTTTTCCCTTACCCACAAAGGCAACTGACCGGGCCGCCAAAATAGTCGTCCTGCACGAAGTCTGTCTCACAATAGTTTATCCTTTGGGGATCAACCTCCTCTGAAATTTCAGCAACCAGGTTGAGTACAAAGTTGTACTCACAAGTCTTACAAGCAAAAAAAAAAGATGCATTCATATATCAAAGAAAGGCTACTACACTAAGCAATTTTCAGCATGAAGCAGATTTTCTTTGCAATAGAGTAATAGGTTGTAAAGCAATTTATCGAATCTGTTTTTATTTGTTAAAATAAACAGCGAGACACATTTATAAACATAATTAACATCCTAGAGGTGACTTCTCAACAGCCAGCATAACATAGCATGAATTACCCATTCATATCACCCAATTTCAAGTTTTAATGAAAATGCTATAGTCTAATTCTTACGGGAAATAACCAAGCATGTCTATAACCAAGAACGTGGCTATTCAAATAGATTATACCCTGCAAGGGTGTACAACTTTACCCACATGTTAGACCGCTCCTTTTGCCAAGCTATTTAGCACACTTCTTTAGGTATGCGGTATGTTGGCAGAGTTAAGTCCTACGAGATGTTTTCCAATATAATGCATTAACTACGAGTCGCTCGTATGGATGGAAACCCATACATTGTGTCGGAGTCATCAGTAAAGCCTAGGTCAACTACCCCTTAGGGTAAAGCCTAGGGCAACTACGAATGCCCCTCGGTGTGGAGAACCTGTACAGGAACCCACCTCCGCACACCCAACACACGCAGAACATTTTTAACACAACACACACAACCTCCTGCGACTTGGAGCTAACACACGCCAAAGTACTAAGTCAAGAGGGTTCCCATATGCCTTCATGTGGTTGCACGCAAAGGTGCTTGGATCAATAACGCAAGTAATTCGGTCCTTATTGACTCGGGCACAAAGCACACACCCAACAACACACCATCCAACGAATGTGCCCAAGTCTAAAATATTTTATTTTCAGTTTTAGTTTTCCAAATATATTATATACATGAATACCCTTACCCAAGTATTTAAAGTATGGATATAATGACCATCGCTGAAGCGATGATCCCCATTCCACTATTCTAAGCATTGCAAAGCAAATAACTCATATAATAAGTATATACATGACCAAAGCTCATCCATCGGACTCTAAATCATTAGCAATAATCTAACTTAGGCTCAGTAGAAATGAGAATGTTTACCTACAGCTCATGCAACTATTTGGATTAACTACTCCTAACGAGAATTAATAATCAAAATAGCACATGCATACATACATTTGCAATCAAGATAATTTTATCAAAAGTAATAGGAGCAATATGATCAAGGGGGGCTACTTGCCTTGCTGGAGATAACCCGCTTGCTGCAGAGAATCACTCTCGTACTCAACAATTTCGTCGAAACCTATCGAAAGAATCGAGAACAACCAATAAGGACGAGTAACGCCGAATAAACTCAAAAATTCAAAATCATCCAAAAATCATGAAATTTCCATAGAAGGTAGAACATGATTTTGAATGAATTTAGAAATAAAAATCATTGATTTGGATTCCGCGTGCAAAAGTTATAGCATAAACCATTTCGTTCGGAAGAGAAAATCCAACAAAAGGGTTTCGGTTACCGTTCATCAGTTCGACTACACATGGTCGGAAGGAGGTTCGACTACACATGGTCAAAAGGAGGTTTCAACTACCTGGTCAGAAGGAGGTTCGACTACACGTGGTCGAAAGGAGGTTCGGCTACATGTGGTCATAGGTGGTCGAAGATGGTCGTAAGAAGCTAGGCGTTGTTGGAGCTAATCCTACCAAAGCTGATGCTTCAGAGTTTGTAACCTGGTCGTAGGAGTTTAAGACTACCTAGTCGTAGGAGGTTACGACTACCTGGTCGTAAGGGAGTTTCGACTACCTAGTCGTAGGAGGTTACAAGTCATAAGGGAGTGTTGACTACCTAGTCGTGGGAGGTTACGACCACCTGGTCGTAAGGGAGTTTCAACTACCTAGTCGGAATCGACTACCTGGTTGAAAGGTGGTTCGACTACAGGCATCGTTAAAGGGCAACAACGACGATGCTGACTTGGAGCGGAGGTGAAGCTACGGTGACAACGGCAACGATAATATGGTCACGCAATGTGCTATCTAATGCACGCACTAGTACTGGAGGTGACTAGGGTCATACCAGAATGGAGAGTGGTCAAGGAGCTCATCAGAGATGGTCCAACGATGAAGAACTGAGGCAGCAGTGGAGCTTCACCGAGGAGAGGTCGACTTGAGCGGAGTTGGGGACGAAAGGAACTATTTTCGGTCGGAGATGAGAAATCCCAATGCGTCGGTTCCTGTGAACCAAAATCCAATTAAGTTAGAGGATAGGGTCCTTGTGCTTAGGAACACAAGATGACGCGAAGAGAAATGAGCAGGAACCCCTGTGGCGGCCGAAACGACGTTAGGGGTGACGACGGTGTCTCGGCCGTGAGGCCGTGAGCTAGAGCTCACTCTCTAGCTCTCGGTTCTGAGGAAGAAGAAAGAAAGGAAGGTAAGGAAATGCTCAGGTGTGTCGAAAGGGAGAAGAGGGCACCCAAGGAGCTTCTTATAGGCGCTGGGGAAGAGAACTCGTGAGGAGAGGCCGGCGGGGTGAGCTCGGTCCATGGAGTGCCACCGAGAGACACTACTACGTAAAGGCTATCTATCGACGCCTCATCACAGCGGTTGACCAAAACCGTCGGTATTAGATTCAATCACGACGGTTTTGGTTTAGAGACCGCTCAGGCATCGGGTCGCGCTAAAAACCGCTCGTGAAGAGGCAATATCACGACGGTTCATTTTGAAACCGTCAGTGAAGTATCGCAGCGGTTACGCTCAACACGAACCGTCGTGATATTATCGATATCACGAGCGATTTTTAAACACAACCGCTCGTGAAGTATCATAGGCGGTTCAACAAGAACCGCTCGTGATATTAATTAATATCACGCAGCGGTTCTTAACAATAACCGTCGTGATAATATCGCTCTGACTCCACGGTCGCCGCCATCGCCCGGCTCCCGATCGTCTCTTCATCGCCGATCGCGGCGTCGTTTAAATCGCCAATCCGCCGGCTCCCGATGCGCTCTTCGCCTCACGCTCCGAATTTATTCCTTGTTTGATATAAAAGGATCATCCGCCATCCAAGATGATCATCCCCACATACTTATAAAATTAAAAACGAAATGGCTGCCTCTTCCTCGTCGCCGCAGCGATGGCCTTCACGGCATCACTGCACGAGCACCTCTCGGTGTAGGTTGAACTGTCTTGCGGAAGAACACCGCTTGATCAATGTGTCTTCACTCCTCTCGCCGGCGGAGAATTTGCCGGAGCGGTGACGCCACCTTCCGCCGTCTTGACATCCTCCTCCGCCGTGTCTTCCGGTGATCTCCCACTTCGGTAGCGTTCTGGCGTCATCGACGTAGTCCTCCAAAACGACGTTGCACGCTCTGTGAGGCTTGTCATCACTTGGATTGTGAAATCGAGGCAAGAAGCATCGACACGACCAGCCGATACCCTCAAGCAAGGGAAGAGAGCCTATGGGCTCAATTCTTCTTGGTTCAACGATCGAGGGTCTTCGGGAGACACTTGAACGAAGCGTCAATGAGTGGACGATTTCGAGCTTCATTCGTGATGATCGTGAACCGCCCAATGCCGACGCCTGCCGCCTATGAAGTATTGAAGATGGAGATAGCACCTACCTCCGCCACTAGAAAAACTTTGTTTTATTTATAGGTTTTACTTTTTAAATCTTTTTTAGTTTAACGCCATTTGCTTGGCCATATATATGAAAATTCCAAAATGAAAAAAAGTTTGGAGGTGAAGTTACTATATTTAATTATATGTTGAATTATTGCGCTCTCTCTCTCTCTCTCTATATATATATATATATATATATATATATATATCGAGACGGTTTTGTGGAAAAACAAAATCTAGTTTGGAGGTGAAGTTACAATTAATATTAATTATATCGTAACGAGCGCGTCAACGGGCGGGTGGGCGATTTCGAGCTTCGTCACGATCAGAACCGTCCGATGCCGATAACGCCGCCTATGAAGTATTGCGAGATGGAGATAGCACCTACCTTCGCCACTAGAAAAACCTTGTTTAATTATAGGTTTCGCTTTTTAATATAAACATGTAATTTCTTCACATGTCATGTAAGTGTATATACTTGAGAAAAAAACATTTCACAGACGGTTCCATAATGGAACTGTCAGGATATGGGACATATCACGACGGCTCCATAATGGAACCGTCGTGATATGTCCTATATCACAGACGGTTCCATAATGGAACCGTCGTGATATGTCCCATATCACAGACGGTTCCATTATGGAACCGCTCGTGATGATATCACCGACGGTTCCATAATAGAACCGCTCGATAAGTCTTTATAAGTAGGAGCTAGCATAGCTTGCCGCTAGGGTTTGCGCTCTAACTCGTCACTCCCGGCCGCCTTACTCTCGTCCGTTCCTCCTCGTCGCCGCCGACGCCGCCATTCTTCCTGTTGCCGACGGTTAGCATCTGGTGACACCGCAAAAGACACTCAGACGATAAGAGTGTCTTTTGCAGCGTCACCAAGCAGCTACAACCACGGTGACGCCCAAACTCGTCACTCCCCGCCTCCGCCGCTAGGGTTTGCGCCGCCCTAACTCCGTTCCTCCCCACCTCGCCGCCGCCGACCTCGTCGCCTGTCGCCGCCCGACCCCTTTGCGCCCCGCTAGGGCTCTGGCCGGGCTTTGCTTTCCCCATCCTCCCTCTATTCTCCTCTAGATCTGTTAGCTTAATGTCTTTTGTTGAGTTTGATTTTTATGCATGAGCCTTAAGTTGTGTCCTCGATGTTTGTGTGATTTATGCAAGGTAAAGGAAATGGATGAGGGTTGTCTTTGGTGGTGGGGTCGCCACCGTGGTTTGCATTGTACTAAGGTCCCTCTTTGTCTCTACCCTCCTTGCTCTGTGATGAAAATGGCTAGCTAGTGCTCTGCGATGGATGCCGAGGGCTACTCTTGGTGTGGTGGGTTTGGACACCCTTGGTCTTGTTCTCTTTGCCGATGAACCGCTCAATGATGTTAATAGTCTTATGCTGAAATTGAATTGATAATTAGTTCATATTAATAGTCCTCTTCTTTGTGTGATGTAATGATGTCAATAGTCTTATGCTGAAATTGAATTGATAATTAGTTCATATTAATAGTCCCTTGCTCTGTGATGTAATGGTGTCAATAGTCTTATGCTGAAATTGAATTGATAATTAGTTCATATTAATAGTCCCTTGTTCATGCCGGTCAAGTTCTCCTACCTCTTGCGTGCAGTCGTCCTACCATTCCATTCATAATCTCTTCTCTATAAAGTCTCCAAGCGTTGGTGCTTGTGCCATTAAAACGGCATCATATATATATTATATATATATTATTAAATGATCCTCGACCACTTTAGAAATTAGTCCACATGACATGAGAAGAATGAGGCGGTATCACGGGCAATCTCATTGAGCCCTTGCAAGTATAAAAGTAACAAGAACACCAAGCCAAACAAGTTGAGAATTCTTTTGAAATATGAGAATGGTTGCTTGGTGTTCTTGTTGGGTTTAAAGACGCATTACATGCTCAAGAATGGTTAGTTGCTAATATATGATGCCACTTCCTACCGGAGTACCTACGATCAACGATATACTTTCTCAACATAGCGACGCCCAATCCAGTAATTGGATGTCCGACCGCCTCTTTGCATCCATATTTTTATATTTGCATGGGCTCAATGAGGTTGCCCGTGGCTACCGCCTCATCCTTCTCATGCTGCGTGGACGATCCCCAAAGTGGCCGAGAGATCATTTAACAATATATATGTAATATATATATATGATGCCGATTTAATGGTACAAGCACCACCGCTGGGCCTTTATAGAGAAAGTCATCACAGAGCAGTTTTGCCACAAACTGCGTCAGGATATCACATATCACGCACGGTTTTAGCCACAAACCGCTCGTGATATGATTATCACTGCACGGTTTGTGGTCAAACCGCTCGCGGATATGTGATTATCACGGTTTGTGGCTAAAACCGTTTGTGATATGTGATATCACGCACGGTTTGTGGCTAAAACCGCTCGTGATATGATTATCCTGAGACGGTTTGTGGATGAAACCGCTCGTGATATATGCTTATCGCAGACGGTTTGAACCACAAACCGCTCAGGAATATACATCACGCAGCGGTTCAAAACCGTCGTGATGACCTCATGTCATCATCGACCCATAAACTCGGACGGCCACGAAACCGCTGCGTGATGACGTTTTGAACCGCTCGTGAAAGCCTTTTCTGTAGTAGTGAGACAGGGAGGTGATAGTGAGGTGATAGGGATATGGGCGAGTGCGGGAGATGCGGCCAAGCCACGGGCGCACAGTCAGAAATGGTGGGCACGGCATTTGATGCTGACGCATGAGCGGAGTGTGCTGGTGAGGGTGCTCATTTGGTGGGCATGGCGTCCGCGTGGACACGAAGAACTATAGTGGAGCCCCACCGGTCAGTGGCTCAAGATAAGAGGCTTAGGTCGGACCTGGTCGGAGAGTCTGGTCGGAACCGAGTGGTTCTGGTCGAAACCAAGTGCCTGATTGAAATTGAATTGATGGTCAAAATCGAGTAGGCTGGTTGAAATCAAGTTGGTGGTCAAAATCGAGTGCTGGTCGAAATCGAGCGGCTGGTTGAAATCGAGCGCTTATCAAAATCGAGTTGGGTGGTCGAAATCGAGTCTTTGGTAAATCGGTGACGGATTTAAATCGGCTATGGTCGAATCGAGCGGAGTCAACTCAATTGGTTTGACCGAGTTGATTTCCAAAGGCTGAGAGGGTTGCGAATTTTTAGACATAGTTCTAAAGCCCCAAAAATTCTAAAAATTTTAAGGGAGGCTTCTGACTCTAAGAACAACCTTGTATAAAATTTCCAGAGTTTTTTTACACAATGCATTTCCCTCTAGAAATGTTACAAGGTTCTGATCTAGGTGTTTGACCGAGGATTGATAGGTTTGACTAGCCCCTTTAAAATAGCAAAAATAAATTCTAAAAATTATGAAATTTTTCAGGTGAGTCAAAAGGATGTTCCAGAACCTAGGAATATTATTTCCATGGACTATTCACAAGATTTGTTTTAAAAGTTTTCAAGGATTATGCTTCTAGTCAATTGAAGCATTAGGTTTTTGAAATCAACAAAACATTTGAAAGAATTTCCAAAAAAAATCAAATGACAACAAGATGCATCAAAAGTTTTAATTCTTCTTATTTTTATACATTTGAAATACAAAACCATATTTGGGATGTTACACCAACTCTAATAAAAAATACAGGATAGGATACAAGATGAGCGATATCTATCCGTATCCGCTCCGATTGCACCTCTAATGGAAGCTATGAAGATTTAAACACAAGAACATAGTGGAAGTATTGTGTTGAATCCAGAAAACCTCGAAGACGAATCCTGTCGTCCGGTCTGATTGCCAAAGCCTAGCCGTTCTAATCGCCGATGGGTCGGTCTAACATGGTGGTGGTCGATCGGCTTAGGGAAGGCGATCGATCACGGCTATAGGACAGAGCCGAGACGATATGAAATCGATGTAAATTTTAATTTCGAAATCCAAATTCCCTGAGATTTCAAACATAGCTCATCAAGAAGGTCAGGAACCTATTCCAATTGACGATCAGGACAATCGAAGCTAAGATTCCACAAATTTCTTGATCGTAGTCAAGAAGGCATGAAAATCATGAATAATCAAACTTTGATCCAAAAACTTGCTCGTGGATGGAAGATGGTTAAAATGACCCTAGATAAATTCTCACATGTTCTAGCAAGCTAGATCACCACAGAAAACCCAATCAAAACACTAGGAACACAAAAATCCTAAAGGCATCAAAGAGAGGGCAAGAACAAGATAGAACTCATCTTGAGGCAAACTTGCTTGGATTGATTCGATGGATTGTTGGTTTACAAGCACTCTACCATGGACAACAAAAGATCAATACTTGATCACTTAATCAATCCATCTCTCTCAAACCCTAGCCTCATCTATCTCTCCACTTCCCCAAATCACAAATTAGAGTTTTCTAGGCTTGAGTTAATGGGTGCAAATCCTGCACTCCTCCCTTTTATAGTGGATGCTAGGTCTAGAGAGAAAAGCTTATCGGGCACCTATTAATCCCACACATAAACGGGGCCACACTCACGCACACTTCTCAAAGAGGATGACGAACCAAGTCTCCCAAATCTGTCTCTTCATGATCTTCATTTTCTCTTGACCTCTATCGGGCACCTGTTAAGCCCACACAAAAACGGGTCTATACATTCACGCACGCTTCTCAAAGCGGATGACGAACCGAGTCTCCCAAATCCGTCTCTTCGCGATCTTCATCTTCTCTTGACCTAAACTACCTCTACTTTGCGCTATCCCGTGCCGCGGTTTCTCTAAGGTCACCAACCCAGTATTTTAGAGAAGATACCAAAATACCCCTTGTCGACTCTTCTCCAAAAGCCGAGTCCAATCAACGTGAAGCAATCTTATGCTTTGCCACATGTAGGTTCATCAATGACTATCTTCATGTCAGCAAGTCTCTCTAATCCGGCTCCCACCAGAACCACTATGACACTTGCACCGACCCCCAAGCCACCTGATGCAACCCGTTGCACCGAACTTCCTGTTCGGCCGTTATCCATCTTGCGCCATGCTTGAGTCCAGCCACTTCGCCCAGCATCTTTGATCGTTCTGGACCTCAGCTCTTTTAGCCAAGTCTCAATCATCCTCGCTGTTGACCGTAATTGACTCCAAGTCACCTGCACAACAATAGACTAAGAAATCAATTCCAGACACAAGTTCTTCGCAACTTGACCCACGTTAGCCAAAGTATGCATCATGCACACCTATGCATTGAATCTCATGACTTTGACCAATTCCACAAAGTTCACCGCCTTCTCGGCGCTTGAATCTCCTCTGGTCGGTCTGACCGCTAGCCTGCCGGCCTCACCACCGCTTGGCCGATCTAACCGCCGACAAATGGCCAGTCAGACCACTCTGGGAATTTTCCTAAGTCCCGGTGCACCGTCTTTGAAAATTTCAAACTCTATCTAGTCAAAACTCTATTTTTCATAAGACCTTGTGCAAACTCACATCCTAACACTCCAGCATAAGTGTTTTAAAAGGTTTATCAAAATTCCAACCTTTTCAAATCAGCCGGTCAGATCGCCACTTTTGGTCGGTCGACTACTAGTTTGGTCGGTCTAACCGCCACCCCAGGGCCGGTCAGACCGTCGGCTACAGGCCAGTCAAACCACCTTTTGCCTGACAATCAGTAGAACTTCACTAAACCGAGGGTTTTCCAAACACCTCGACACAATTGTCAATTGTTTAACATACTAAGATTATGATCACCTACTCATGATCTTTTCTTTTGTATTTCTTTTCACCACAGTTGAAAAGTAAGTAGTGAAGAAAATTCTGCAGATACGATTCAACACCTAACATATCTCAGTCTTCCTTCCAGATAAGTGGCAGGAGTCAGTAGTTTAGTTGACACGGTTGCTGTGTTTTTGTAGTCAACAATGGCCAACAAAGCAAAAAGACCTGACCAACATGAAGCAAAGACTGCAACTCCTGTATCACAAAACTCTTGTGCTCTTCTTCACTTGTCCATTCATTTCTTCACAATGGAGAAGTTGCTCACTGCTGTTGTTGCTGAACTTGCCACAAGATCCATATCCTTCTTGATCGACAAATACTCCAAGCCAAGAGCACCATCCATGGAAGAGACGATGCAGCGCCTGCTGGGAGTACTACTAAGAGTCCGTGTCGTCGTCGAGGAAGCCGAGCGGCGGCACATCACAAGCCTAGCGATGCTCCAGCAACTCGACATGCTCAGGAGTGGGATGTACAGAGGCTACTACACGGTAGATAAGTCCAGATGCCGAGCTCATGAGGAAGAGAAGGCCAAAGACCATCAGCATCAAGTGAGTCATGTTTTGATCCTCTCAAAGTTCAATCCTGCCAAGCGTTTCCGCTGCTCTGAAGCTAGCACTGCGCACGGTAGCAGCACAGATGAGCTGAAGCAGATGCTTGATAGCCTGAACATGCTCATCAATGACGCTAAGGAGTTCGTCGTCTTCCTGAAGAACTATCCCCTGATGTACCGCCAGCCTCATAGCACGCACTTGTTTGTAGAAAAGTGCATGTTTGGCCGCCAAGGAGAAATGGAAGAGGTCATCAACTTCTTGTTGCAAAAGGAGCCTCCGGGTGGTACAGAAAATCCAGGTGTCCTACCCATCATCGGTCCGGCAAGAGTTGGAAAAAGCACCCTTGTGGAGCATGTTTCTTGCGACGAAAGAGTGCGCAATCACTTTTCTCGCATTGTGTTCTTGAGTGACAACGACCTCAGAGATGAAATGGTAACTCTTCTAACACATACAGGTGTGGTCAGGTACCAAAACATTCAGAATTTTGCCTTTGATGAAAGATTTCTGATTATTATTGAACTCGATGGGGATCTAGAGGAGAGTGTGTGGAGAAGGCTGCATTCGTCTCTGAAAATCTGTACTGAAAGTAGCATTAAAATCATAGTCACAAGTCGTTTTGACAAGATCGCGATCCTCGGAACAACACAGGCCCTCAGACTGAAGTTCCTACCTGAAGAACCGTACTGGTATTTCTTTAAGACAATCGTGTTCGGAAGCACAGATCCCGAGGAGCAGCCGACACTGGCATCGATAGCCATGGGAGTGGCCAAGGAGCTGAATGGAACTTTCTTGGGTGCAAATGTCATCGGCGAGTTACTGAGATCAAATGTTAACCTCCAGTTCTGGTGTTGGGTTCTGACACGCATGAGAGAGTACACAAGGAAACATCTGTCCCAGTTTAGTGAGCACCCGACCCGTCTTTTTCAGAGAAGTAAACCTATTTATGGCCAGATCATGGCCAAAACTGCCGGAGAGTGCTTGATCTACGATTGCTATCAGAGAACTTCACTTGATCAAGATGGAGTTCCCAAGATAAACTTCCAAGAAATCCTATCTGGAAGTGCTAGGATTAGTGGGAAATTCGAGGCGCTAGCTTGGAAGTCTCACATACCACCATACTACAGCTACTTGTTTGCCTGTCAGATACAGAGGCCTCGGTTTCAGATGAGGAGCATTTAACTTCGGTTAGTCATTCAGTTGTCAAATGCCAAGTACTACTGATTAGCATGTGTTGAATCATAGTGTGATAGCATCGTTGAAGTCTAGATCACTAGTAAAATCCTAAGCTCGTGTGCGGCTAACTTACAAGCTACTATAATTCTCTCTCTTTCCATAGAGTATTTTACTTTCCATCCTTTTCTCTCTTTTTTTTGGAAATATTTTACAAACTATGCTTGTGAGTTATGTTCATGAACTACTATTTGGTCTAATAAAATGCATTCCACTAATCAAATACAAGAACACTCTTAAACCTTATGCAGTGCAAAAGAAGGCCAGAAAATCCGTAGAAAACGTATACAAAAAGCGAGAATGCAAGTGTAACAGAGAGAGGAAAGCCTACACGATGCCCAGGAACATATGACTAAATTCATAGCACAAAGGTACAAAAATACTATGTAAGCGACCGATTATATTACATGGATAAAGTGCATATGAAAGAAAGGGGGAAAGAAAATGCACATATATGTCGGACCCGGATTCCGATAATTCAAATCCTCTGTAAAAATACTATGCTATTCCCTGAATCAGTAGATAGCACTCACAGATACGTCACTGAATCAATTCATACACAGCGTAGATAAAACCATACCATTTATTAAACAACACATCAGAGTTTACATAGACCGCATTGGGTCAACTTTTACAATAAGGGCCGGACAAGACCAAAGATTACATTACAAAAGCGGAAACGACAACGGAAGCAAAAGGGGTAGAGCACATCTTTCCGTAGGCAAGCGACTGGGGAAACCCGTGTGCGTCCGATATTACCCAAAAACTTAGATAATATAGGATGCACGCAAGCGCCAACGGAGTCAACTAGACTAGGGCGAGACTAGAACAGTTAAAGACTAAACTACGCTTCATCATCTCCTGGGCCTCCAATTTCTGGATCCTTGTAGTACATGTAGTCTTCGGGATTTCCTGCTTCTAAGGGTTTTGGGGGAAAGAGCAAGAATGAGCACAACTTCCGTGCTCGCGAGCCAACACACAATGCAATAATATACATGCAAGGCTAAACAAGGATGGCTCGGGTTCTTTTATTTGCTAAAGCAACATTTTCAATTAATCATAATTACAAAGTCCTATCACTTAGCATTTTAACAAATTGTATTTTATTAAAGAGAGTAATTGTGCAATATTTATTTCAGTAGAGGTTCCCTCCATCGGAATTCGGAAACTCTACCTTATGCTTCATTTGATTAGAACTACCTCCAATTAATACCACCACTGAGCTCGAAGACTCAGGTAAAATCCAACACAGGGCTAGGTGAGCCCTCCACATTTTCATTTCCACCCACAAAGGTTTTTGAAATAGAACTAACTCAAGTAAAGTTCCCATGTCAGCCTTTGACCGTAGGCGCAGCTGTTTAAACAGTTTAGACTCTGCAAAGGTTGTACACTGTACTCACAAGAGATAGTCATACTCGTTACCCTACACGATTCCTTAGTCATGTAGTTGAGCAACCGTCATAGTAACCTTTCAAATTATCTCGCCCCTTCCACCATCTCACCCATATAGGGTTACGCCCATACGTTGCGCGGGATTGTTGTACCGCAACGTCTGGTGTAGTTAGACTACCCACAATGTTGGCAACTTCACCGTGTATCGGTGTCCCATTCAAGTTGGATGTACCGCACGCTTGCGCAATTCTCATCGCCTCTCTAGTGAGATGACTTTCAGGGTTCAACAAATTTACTAAGCCAAGTTGCACTTTGCATACTTGTGGTTGTACTTATTTTACATAGGAGGTTATGACAAGATTAAGTCCTTAGGGGTTATTTGGGCGGCTTGTTACATACACCAACTCTTTAGGCTGCATTAGCACCCATCCACATTACACTATTCATCACATTATCCGCCTTGATAGGAACATCAATTAGGGTTTTGAGGAGTAAAATACATCAACTCAACCATCTCACCATTTCCACAATGACTGCCCAAATCCACTTTTTATGTTTAAAGATGATGATTGGGACATTTAATGTCCCAAAGATTTAAGCAAGACTAGCATGTCGCTAAGTACAACCTATAACTAGTATTTACCATTTATTTACTAGGGTGACATGGAATAAGGGATTCAATTATCAAAGGATGGTGTTATAATTAATTTATGATCAAATTGGTATTTAACTACCTTAAGCTTTAATATACATTTGATTAAAGAATTAAAGCATGCAATTTTGGTTAATTTAAATGAATATAATTTGCATAAAATGTAGGCTCAATATGATCAAAGTATTGACTCCCCTTAGATATAGGTAAGAGGATCTTGACAATCTTGTGCTTGATCAACTTGGAGATCCTCTATGTCTTCGAATCCTAATCGGACGAACGTACCGGAAAAAGGCACGACGGCAAAGAGAGCAAATAAATAAACAAGAATACACAAATGAACTCCAAATTGAACAAGATCTATTCCATTATCAAGATCTTGAATTTACAAAATTTTAGAAACTAATTTCATAATTTTTGGAGTTACGATGGGAGAGAACGAAATTTATGAAGATTGCATTGAATTTAAGAGAGAGAGAGAGAGAGAGAGAGAGAGAGAGAGAGAGAGAGAGAGTCCGGTGCACAGCACAGTGCATGGACTCGGTTCATGCGCATTAAATCGCTGGTCCAAGAGAACAGTGGTGCAGGGGCCCACTGGTCAGTGAAATGAAGGGAGGGGGATCGGATGGTTTAAACTTAATGGCTATCACTATTTGTGTGGGCCCAGTGGCAGTGAGTTAAGGGGGGAAGTTAGGACATCTTTTAATGCTAATGATGGCATTTAATGGGGTTGATTAAGTGGTTAACGACGTTCAAATCCCGAACGGGATTTTCTCAGTCATTACGGCGTTCTCGTTCGGTCCGAGTCTCGAACAAGAGGAGCCGTGGGTGCTGGCAGCCACGGCTTGAGCACAGGCTCGCCACCGACGGAGGAGGGGGTGGCGGAGCCAAAGGATGACCAAGACGGGGAGCTCGTGGGGAGGTGGAGCCGGTGACATAGGCGCGGTGGCCGGAGGAGGTCCCGAGCAGCGACGCGGTGAAGAGGAGCGGTGACGGCGGTTCGGCCACGGCGGCGGAGGTGGTTCGGTGGCTCCTAGCAAAAGTGAGTGAGAGCACGGGCATGATGGGGCGAAGAGGAACTCACCAAGCCAACAATGGCAGTCGGAGGTGGACAGAGGGCGAGGATCGGCGACGAGGGAGGACTCGGCCGGAGCTGAGGGAGAAGGCCAAATTTGGCACTCCTGCTGAACTAAACCCGAAATTACCTTAGGGGAAATGCTCACGAGGGGCCAAGGTGCATGGTGCTGGGGATGGTGCAACCAGAGAGTGGCCAGAGCAGCGGGACACCGATGGGGGCGGCAGCGGCCGAAAAAGGGAAACAATGGTGGCGACTCTATGGACTTACTAGGAGCAAATGGAGCGGTGTAGGGAGAATGAGGGGCACAGGGGAGCTCTTAAATAGTCGAAGGGGAGGGTTGTGGTTGCGACACGTGCATGCGCTGCACCTGGTCTGGACCGACCAAGGATGGGTGTGGGGGCGGCGGCTCAGAGAGCACGAGGGAGCAGTAGCGGCACATGGGAGCGCAGTGGTGAGCTGGGCATAGGCGTGCTTGACCGAGCGGCGCTCGTGGCTGCTGCAGAGGGCGCACGGACGCTGCAGCAGGGAGCTCGTGGAGCCAGTGGTGCAGAGGCCACTCTTGGCGCAGTGTCACAGAGGGAGACGGCTCTGGGCCGTGCGGCTTGACTCGAGGAGGAAGATGGAGGTGACCGGGCGTGGGAGCTGGGCGCGGTGCAGTGGAGCTTGTGGGTGACAGCAGAGGGGCGCGGTGGCAGGCGGTGGTGACCAAGAGAGAGAGGGAGGCGTTGGGTGAGGCTGACCCGAGGAAGAAGAAGAAGAAAGAAACGGGAGCCAGGTCGGGCTGAGGAAAAAGGGAGGCCGGGGAGGCTTGGGTCGAGTAGGCCGGGGAAACAGGAGAAGGGGGCCCAAGGGGAATCGGGCCGGCCCAAAGAGAGTAATGGGTTAAGCCCAGCAGAGAAAGGAAGAAACAAACTGAGAAAGGGCCCGACACCGAAAACGAAGAAATTCAACTTGAATTTGAATTTCAAAATTTGAGGAAGTTTGAAACACAAACCCGAGCTTAGAGGAAGCTAGAAGATTTGGAAAATAGTTGGTAATTTCAAATACGGACAAAGAATGAAAACCGAAAGGTAATTACTATTCTCGTCTGAAAATGGGGACGTCACAATATAGTACTGTGCAGTTAGTCAATAACACTCTACATTATGGAGAATACAACATGAATCATAATATTAGTGATTTAATTTGCATGTACAGAGAATATTTTTTTATTAAATAACCTTTTTTTAAAATTTTATTTTAAAGTTAACCATCGGCGACTTTATTTCCTCGACCCTTTGGTCACGCCACCACCTATGGCGTGACAAAACAACGCTGTCATGCTGGGGCAAACTCTTATCATGCCATGAGTGGTGGCGTGACAGTGTTGTTTGGTCACGTCACGACTAGTGGTATGACCAAAAGTGCTATTTTGCGGATTTATCCTGTGGCGTGACATCGTTATTTTGTCACGCCATGAGTGGTGGCGTGACCAAAAAGGTCAGATTTGAAAATAAAGTGCGCTGATGGTTAACTTTAAAATAAAATTTTAAAAAAGGTTAATTAATAAAAAAAGTTCATGTACAGAAGATACCAACTGTATCAAACTAACTCAAAACCTTCCTCTTCTGACATAGCTTTTTCGTGGTAACCATATAATTCAACTCGCGAATCTCGCAGCTATAAATGTAGCTGTAATAGGACGGTAAGTGACATTTCCATACTACGACCTCAAATCTCCCATGAGGTGTAACATTTCCAGACATGATCTCCTGCATGGAAATTTTGGGAGCATCTTCATGAGCAAGCCCTACTCGATCTTGGTCGTAGATTTCACAGTATATACTACTACTTTCAGCTATTCTCCGAAGTAAAATATGTTTCCTTTTCACCCCAAAATCACTTGGACCTCTACTAAGTAAGAACTGATTCTTCTGATCCTTCTCCCTGAAGCATTCAAGAAGCCTGCGCCAATGCCGCGGGTCATCACTAGCTCTAAGAAAGTAAGCCATACTGTTTGCATCGATGAAAGGCACAGTGAACTCCTGAGATTTCCCTTGTTAAAAATACTCCGCAAATATCTCCATTGCGGTGGATGCAAGCTTTGGCTGGTCATCGGGATCCGAGCTTCCAAACACAAGAAGCACCATGAAGAAGTACCAGTACGCTTCTCGAGACAAAAAAGAAAAGAAAAGAAAAAAAGATGGAGAAGTTTCGTCGTTCCAAACTTTGCGACCTCGTCAGATCGACTCGTGAGTCGTGATTATGATTTTACTGCTTGGCGAAAAGCAACTTCGAGAAGCAGAGTACAACTCTCTCCATGCATTCACATCGATGTTGTTGGACCGAAACGACGATTAAGAGCTCAATAGAAGCACTACCTCTTTTTTAGTTTGATCGGATTCAATTCAATTCTTACTCCTATAACTATGAAAACTATAAAGATTAAAGAACAAGCACAACTATTCAAAGTTGACTTTGAAAAAACTTACGATAAAGTGAAATGGCCTTTCCTTTTTCAAACCCTTAGTATGAAAGGTTTCCCACCTCAGTAGTGTGACTGGATTCTAAAAGTAGTTAGTGGTGGGAGAGTTTGTGTGAAGGTTAACAAGAATTATGGCCCCTATTTCAGAACTTACAAAGGTCTCAGGCAGGGTGATGCTCTTTCACCTCTGTTGTTTAACCTTGTAATGGATATCTTAGCCCTTCTGGTTAGGAGAGATGAAGGGTTGGGGTTGATTAAAGGTGTGAATTCTCATTTAGTTGATGATGGTCTGGCCATGCTACAGTATGCAGATGATACAATCTTCTTTGTTCAGGATGATGTTGAAAGTGCAAAGAACCTAAAGCTGATTCTCTGCTTATTTGAGCATGTCTCAGGTTTGAAAATTAATTTTTCATAAGAGTGAAATGTTCTGCTTTGGATCAGCAGGAATGAGGCAAGACATTTACGAGGAAATCTTCACATGTAAGGTGCGAGAATGACCTCTTAAATATCTGGGGGTTCCTGCGGATAGGAAGAAAGTTACAAATAGAGATTGGAAAAGGATCGAGGATAAGTTTGAGCACAAACTAAGCTGTTACAGGGGAAACTTTTATCAATAGGAGGGAGGTTGGTGCTAGTGAACTCATCTCTTAGCAGCCTTCCTTTATATATGATGTCTTTATACAAGATCCCGGTGGGGGTCTGGAAAAAATGGATATGTTTAGATCCAGATTTTTATGGAATTTAGATGGAGGCAGGAAAAAAAATACCATTTGGTTGGTTGGCCAATGGTATGTATGCCTAAAGATCGAGGTGGATTGGGGATCCTAGACCTGAAAACTATGAATTTAGCTTTGCTAGGGAAATGGCTCTAGAGGTTGGAGAATGAGGAAGGTCAATGGCAAGAGATGCTCAGGCGGAAGTATCTTAGTAAGAAAACCTTGGCACATGCGGTGCCTAAGGTCGGGGATTCATGGTTTTGGAAAGGTGTGCTAGGGATAAGAGACTTATTCCTGTCTTGCTGTAAGAGAAAATTGGGAGATGGCGCTAGAACCAGATTCTGGGAGGATCTGTGGCTTGGGGATGTACCTTTCTCAGTAAAGTATGTAAGGCTCTATAGCATTACCACTTCCAAAAATATTTCTGTAGCAAGGGCGATCCAACAGGATTTTAGAAATGTCAGATTTAGAAGGTCGTTGTGGGGGGAAGGACTTGTTCTATGGAACAGGCTCCGAGCAGAGTGCAAGGGGGGTGCTCTTGAAGGAGGAAAGGGATAGGTTGGTATGGCGTTGGTCGCCTTTAGGGATCTTCTCTGTTAAATCCTTCTACAATGTGCTAAGGATGCAAAGTATCCATTTCCCACAAAACTTCATTTGGGCGGTTAAACTACCCCTAAAGATCAAGGTCTTTCTTTGGTTAGTATCATCAAGCAAAGCATTTTGACCAAAGACAATCCTGTGTGCAGGGGTTGGGAGGGGGACACAGATTGTATGTTTTGTGGGGCCGAAGAAAGTATTATTCACTTGTTCTTGCAGTGTCCTTTAGCGAGATACATTTTGAGAGACCATGTGGAGGTCGTCCCGTGTGTGTGATGAGTAATTGACATAGGTTTAGGAAGTCGATTTTGGTTTGTGTGGTCGGACCATGTCGTTTGCGCGGTGCATTCGATTCAATGGTTTGGGCTCAATATTTTGTCTCGATGCTTTTGTATGGTTACAATATGTCGAGCGGTGCTATTTGATGTGTTTCTTGTCTGTGTGACTGCAGGACATCGGGTGGAGTCGTGGCGAGACACGGTGGACCGGACTAGGTGCAGGTGGCACTGAGGTCAGAACGGTCGGGATGTGTCGAAGACGACGTGGACTCGAGGTGCTTGCGAGGCGTGCGAGACGAGGAGCGCGGAAGCTTCCCAGAAGGTGCAGGAGGGGCGAAACGGGAATTTCGCAAGGCTGCACAAGCGGGAGCGGGCTCCGTTGGTTTTAGCGGGCGTAACGGGGTGGAGACCCGTTAGCCATGGGCTATAAATAGGATGGAGGGGCTGCTGCCCAAACTGAACACCACAAGGGATTTTAGGGTTTCCTTTAGTCAAAATAGGCTTTAGAGAGTTTGTTTTGCTTTAGGCTTTAGTTGTTGAGGGTTGTTCCCTGCTGTCCCCTTGCTTTTCTTCAAGATGGCTGAGTGTTCTTGAGGTTTGAGAGTGGGAGAGGATGAGTTGAATACTTCTAATCATTCCTCTTGTATCAATCATGTATCTCTCTTCCTCTAGATCAATATGAGATGGTGTTTGTTTCATATTTGTGCTCTCGTTTCCTTTGCTGTTTAGTTCTTTTCTTTTTTGGCTGCGCCCTTCATTGATCTGCAGTTTCTCTGTGATTCCTTTGCTTTGTTCTGGATTCCCGTGCAGTCTGCTGGTTGAGATTTATTGATGCGCCTGGAGGAGCTTGAGAAAACCAAGTAAATCAAGACCTGTGTTTAGATCGTTGCTTTGCTTTTTATTCCTTTTTATTGCTTGGCTGCCCGTGAAATCAGAATCTTGGGCGGCGGCCATTTCTCCTCTGCCGAAAAATCAGGGTGCGCCTGGAGAGCTGATCTGGTGATTTGCTGTTTCAAGTTTTGGTTTTGTAGCTGCTATTCCTCTGTTCTTGTTGTCAGATCTGTGAGGCTGATCCGATTTTTTTTGTTAAAGCAGCAGTCATGTTTTGCTGTTTGAGTTTATTTTATTCCATTGAGTTGATTGAATCTGGGTGCTAAATTGCTGCTGCAACCGGGTCTTGTGTACTGCTATCTCACGCAAAATCAAGTGTCTTTCCAGTACCGTATTGATTTGCTGCTGCAGTAGTTTTCATTGTTTTGTCTCCTGCGTGTATGAATCTTTGTTGATATTAATGCTAGTAGATGCATGATGGCTGTTTTCATTGATGCAATTCTTTTTATGCCGTGTGGTCTGATTACAATGAACAAACCATGTGTTAATTAGATTACTTTATTGCTAATTCTCATGTGGTCAGCATGAACTCTAGAATTTAGATATGATCTTTGGTGGCCTTAGTTTTTGTGCATCTTGTGAATTGATTGCTCCCTTTTGGTTAGGCTGGCTGTCCTTGCGTGCGTGAGAAAAACAAGAATCTGTGCAGCTTGCTGTCCTGAGCCCCAGAGCTCCTAGGCAGCGTCTCTCTGTTTTGCTCTTGCATGTTGGCTTTGACTGCTACAGTGCATTTTTCCTTTTTTGCTGATTTTCAACCATTTTGCATGCAGATTAAACAGCGGTATTTTCAGTTGAATTTTTTACTGGCTGGTCTTTGATTTATGCTGAATTTTTCAGTGTCACATGCGTTCCAGGTTTCAGCAGAATTAACTCTCTGTGAATTACTTTGTTTTGCTTCTTCTTAAAAAAACAAAAAAAAAATTAGTGTCACGTTTTCTAGAGGGCGATTTTAAAGAGAGCGACATTCACCCCCCTCTGTCGCCATTTCGGTCCTACAATTGGTATCAGAGCGGTTAGCTCTTTTCAATAGATCTTAACCGGTCTCAAGAGCCATGGCGACAGACAAGTACTCGACCAAGCCACTGTTTTCGATGGCATCGATTACCCTTCCGAAGAGCCGAATGGAGACATACATCCAGGCCTGGGGTATGCCATCCTGGCGGAAGGTCAAGGTACGATTATTGCCGTTCTCGCCGATGAGAACATCAATGCCGGGAACATGGCCGATGTTGAGGCGAATGCAAAGGCAAGGAACATCATCATCCGTGGTTTGAGTCGAGCGAGTTTGACAAGATATCTCACTGCCGTCCGCTTACGATATCCGGGTGACCCTCGACGATACCATGAGGGCACCACCCAGATCAAGACGGTTCGACAGACCGTTCAAACGAGAATACAACAAATTTGAGATGCTTGCCGGTGAGTCCTTAGATGAGTGCTTCAGACGTTTTCACAAGATCTTGAGCAACCTCCGAGCGGTCGGTCTCACATACCCGACTCGGACAATGCTCGCCGATGCTCACAAGACTCGATCTGCGGTTTGGGAGATGAAAGTGACCACCATCAAAGACACGACAGACTCTCGACACGACTCTTGACCTTGTACTCGCGCCTCAAGACTCACGAGATTGACGTTGTCTCGTCGGTCGAAGTCACGATCGATGGCCTTAGTCACCAATCCCGTTTGTTCTTCCGGCTTTCTTCGATTCTTCTTGCGGTTTCTCCTTGTCGCTCTCTCGTGACATAATCGATGATCGCTAGAGCAACTTATGGATGAGCAACTTGCCCTCCTTGCTCAAGATTCTCCCACGCTTACAAAGGAGGAGGGACAGAAGAGAGGAGGACCCGTGATTTGCTTCGAGTGTGGTGGCCCCAACCACATCCCGCAAACCGCCCTAATTGGAGAAGGGCAAGAACGACTACGGCGGTTCGGGCAAGAACGACTACACCGACAAGTACCGCAACAAGAAGCCTCCAGCTCAGACGCCCAGCAAGAAGAAGTTCCGCAACTTCGGCAAAGCCAAGAAGCTCTTCCACCGCGTCCTCACCGCCTTCGACGACCTCGACCTCAGCGAGGTGGAGGGATGGAGCGACGATGACGGGACGGGTGACCAAGAGCCCAAGGATGGCGGCGACGACTTCTCCGGCATGTGCTTCATGGCCCTCGAGGGCGAACTCAGCGACAGCGAGCTGTACTCCGACTCGGACGAGGTAGATCCCACCTACGAACAGCTCAATCATGCTTTTCTTAAGCTAGGAGGTTTTCATGCTAAAGCTAAGGCTAGGTGTGCTGAGTTAGAGAAGGAAATAGATAGACTGTCACTAGAGATTATTGCTCTTACATCTGCCCCTTCTAGTGATGATTGTGATACATGCTCGCTTTGTTTGGTTGATATGGAGAAGTTAAGGACCTCACATGATAGTGTGTCCTCCAAACTTGATAGTGTTAAGGTGGAGAATGTTAGTCGCTTCTTTGAGTTAGAGTTGAGTAGGATGGTCATACCCTACTTATTCTTGATGAGACTACTTCTCCCACCTCATGTGAGGGTAAGGACATTGTTGCTAGAGGATCTTATGCCATGCTTCTTGATCTGCCCGAGTCTTGTGAAAATTGCAATAACTTGAAGATGAACTTAAACAGGCGAGATCATAAAATTCTTGAACTACAAGCTTCTTTACTTGAGCCGATTGTTTCATGCTTGAACTGTCCTAAGTTAATCGTTGAACTTGAGGTCGTCTCCAAACAAGTTTCAAGATATGATTGATCATGAAAGGAAGATGGCTCGGTTTGCTTCTAAGGACCTGTTAGCTCACCATGCATTAAGTGTAACAAACTAAAATCGACTTGATTGCTTTGGATGAGAAATGTGTGAAGCTAACTAAGGACCTTCTAGAGAAGTCACATTGTGCTTGCAATATGATTGTGGAGAAGGGGAGAAGCCCGGGGTAAGGTTGAGGCAGCTTAGCGACGTGAACCAACCGGCTAGCGATGGGATCTGTCCCTTGAGTCGGTGTGCGTGCACAAGCCATTCTTCCCTCTCGCCTTTGGTTCTTCTTTTGCTTCCTTACCTTCTTTGTCTCTTCTTCCCCTGCTCTTCTTGCACCTCTCTCTTTCGGGAGTGTCAAGACCTTATGAACACTCTCGAGAGATTTGTAGGAGGCAAGAAGAAGCTCAATCTTATTCTAGACCAATCTAAGATCTGCAGATTTAATCGTGGTCTAGGATATGACTTCTCGAGGACATGAGGAAGCATCCACCGCCGTGCTCGGACCCATAGCACTGTGTGTGATCGAGACCGAGCCCAGACCGAGAAAGTCCATTTCAAGTCGGCGGGCTATGTCCGATTTGACAGAAGGTAATTTCACATCGCTTCTACCTCTCGGAAGGTGAAGTATCACCGCACCTTCATCGGAAGGATGGACACACAATGATCGTCGATGCAGTAGCGCCAAGATCGTGGCGTAGAGACCATGTTGAGTCTCTTAGGCGCATTCGTGGTCGACCCCGGACCTTGAGTGCACCTAAGACCAACACGAGGTCTAGGCTTGGTTCTTCGATGGGTTTGTGCAAAGATCGAGGACTTGGTTTTTCCGAGTTTTCGTTTTCGTCCTCATCTTTGCTTTCGATCGTGACTTCCGCCGCCCCGAGGGTAGATCTCGTTTTCCCCATCGAGATAGCTACCATGGCGTGTTCGATCTGTTGCGGTGCTCGACTCGCTCCTTCAGTAGCGGTCGGACTCGGCCAATGACTTCGAGTCTGCTCTTAGACCTTCTGCTGTGAGTGACAGAGAGCGTAGGGTAGATAGAGGTCATCGGGCTTGACTACTTCATCTCGCTTTCGACGTGTTACTCAAGATATTGGGTGCCAAAATCATTGTTGATTTATCAAGATCGAGACTTTACTCTGTTTGACTCGGAGTTAGCGGGTAGGGAAGGAGAAGGTTTGGCTTGTAGACTCGGTTGTTCTCGCATATATGACCGGAGACTCCGTTGGTTCTCTTCCTAGCCAGCGCTCCGGTGATGAGACGATCACCTTGAGGAGACGCTTCGTCTGGACGCGTCATCGCCAAAGGTCTTGTCGCGTATTAATGCTTCTTTTATTCTTAAGGATGTTGCCTTGGTTAGTAAGCTACAGTACAATTTGCTTTCCGTTTCTCAACTTACCGATGACGGTTTCGAGGTGAGCTTCAAGAAAAACGCTTGCAAAATTCTTGATTCTTCGGGTAGTCTGGTTTGCGGGATTTCTCGTTATGGGAGGATCTTTCGTGCTGAGTTCTCTGAGTCTTCTGGCGATCCTCTCAGGTGTTTAGTTGCTTCTGAGTCCCGCGATCTCTCCTTACGCATAGGAGACTTGGTCATATTGGATTTGACCATTTGACCCGGAGTTAGCGACCATGATCTCATTCGTGGTCCGCCAAACTCAAGATGGTCAAAGATCTTGTTTGCACTCCATGCCCAAGCACGCACGGCAAGATGGTTGCCGCTTCTCATCCTCCGGTCCACGATTACTATGACCGATGCACGAGACAATTGCTCCACATGGACCGCTTGGACCGGCTCGAGTCTTGATCGGCACAGGAGGGAAGTGGTATGTTCTTGTTGTGGTCGATGACTTCTCGAGGTACTCTTGGGTGTTTTTCTTAGCCTCGAAGGACGAGACATTTACACTTTTCCGAGGTCTTTTAGTAGGTCATGTCTGTTGAGCTCCGGGTGCCTTACGAGCGATCCGATGACAATGGCACGGAGTTCAAGAATTCCTACTTTGAGAGTTTCTGCGGTGAGGCAGTGTAGAGCACCGATTCTCTTCTCCATCGTCCCTCGGCAAAATGGCGTTGTGGAGAGGAAGAACCGTACCTTAGTCGAGATGGCGGAGACAATGCTTGATGAGTACTCTACACCAAGGAAGTTTTGGGCTGAGGCCATTGCGACCGCGTGCCATGTTTGAATCGAGTTTTTCTTGGGCACTCCTACACCGCACTTCTTATGAGTGAGATCTGCTAAAGCCCAGCGTCTCTCATTTTCGTGTGTTTGGTTGCAAGTGCTTTATCTTGAAGTCCGGGAACCTAGACAAGTTCGAGTCACGTTCTGTGGCGGTATCTTTCTAGGCTACTCGACTTCTTCACGGGCTTATAAGTGGTCTGCGAGTCTAGCGAGAATGGTAGAAACCTGTGAGGTGACTTTTCGGCGAGGCGGTCCCCGGGACTAGGCGGATATCTCGAGTTCTTTAGAGCGGTCCGAGACCATCTTTGTGGATGATGAGGACGAGGAGGCGATGGTTGTTTACGATCCAGCTCCTCTTCCTCCCCTTGAGATGCCTTCTTCCACGGCACCTCAAGGTGATCACCTGCCTTCCGTTTCCTCCGGAGCTAGTGGCTCTGTCCTGCCTCGTCCGCGCACACGAGGTAGAGGCCACTTCTTCTTCTCATCCAGACCTCCCGTCATATCCGGAAAAGGCATCCTTCAGAGCGGATGATTGGAGACCTTTTGAGCGTGTCTGCACGCTCTAAGTCCGCTTTTCTCAATTCTGTCTCCATTTCGCCTTTGTTGCCTCCTTTGAGCCCAAGGGCGTTTGTCACGCCCTTTTCGATGAGTCTTGGGTCAATGCCATGCATGAGGAGCTAGAAAATTTGAGAGGAACAAGGTCTGGTCGCTTGTTGAGCCCCCACGAGGCCACAATATCATTGGAACCAAGTGGGTGTTCAAGAACAAGCAGAGTGAGGATGGGGTAATCATCAAACAAGGCTAGATTGGTAGCTCGGGGTTTTCCTGTGTTGAGGTCTAGACTTGAGGAGACTTTGCCCTCAGAGCTCGACTTGAAGCCATTAGAATCTGCTTGCCTTTGCGACTTCTAAGGGTTTCAAGCTTTACCAGATGGACGTGAAGAGTGCCTTCCTCAATGGCCTTATTGAGGAGGAAGTCTCGTCAAACTGACCTCAGTTTCGAGAACCCCAAATACCCTAACCATGTCTTCAAGCTTTCAAATGCAGTATGGACTTAAGTGCTCCTCGAGCTTGGTATGAGAGGCTTAAGTCCTACTTGTTGAGTCATGGGTTTGAAATGGGTAAAGTAGACAAGACCTTGTTTATCCGTAGGCTTGGTAGTGACTTTACGCTTTCGTCCAAATCTATGTCGATGACATCATCTTTGGCAGCTCTTCTCATGCTCTGGTTTCACAGTTCTCGGATGTCATGAGCACCGAGTTTGAGATGAGCATGATGGGTGAGTTGACATTCTTTCTTGGCTTCCAAATCAAGCAGACTCGGGAGGGTACTTTTCTTCATCGAGGCAAGTACACTCGTGATCTCCTGAGACGCTTCGATATGAGTGATGGTAAGCCTGTGTCGACTCCCATGGCTTCTACAGCCTATCTTGACCCAGATGAGGATGGCGAGCCAGTTGATCAAAAGGAGTTTCGCAGCATGATTGGCTCCTCTTGTACTTCTTTGCCTCGAGACCGGACATACATTTTTACGTGTGTTTGTGCGCTCGTTTCGAGCTTCTCCTCGCGTTTCTCACCTTGGTGAAGCGCATCTTCGATACTGCGAGCTACCATTGACTATGGTATCTGGTACTCTTCCTCATCTGTCTTTCCTTGAGAGCCTTCTCGGATGAGACTTCATTTGGTCAGAGGATAGATAGGAAGAGCACTTCCCAACTTTTGCCAATTTCTTGGCACTTCTCTTGTTCCTAGTCTTCGAGGAAGCGATCCGGTGTTACCTGATCCACCGCAGAGGCGAAATCGTTCTTTGCACGATTCTTTGTAGCCAAGTGCTCTGGATGACTTCGACCTGCGGGACTATGGGTTAGTTATCGCGTTGTTCCACTCTTTTGTGATAACACTTCTGCGATTAACATTGCCAAGAACCCAGTCAAAGCATTCCGGACCAAGCACATCGATATCGCTTCCACTTCCTTAGAGACCATGTAGAGAAAGGCGATATAGTGCTCGGTTTGTGGAGAGTGACCACCGGTTGGTGACATTTTCACCAAGCCATTGGATAGTTCGAGGTTTTCACTCTGAGGAGAGCTTGGGGTGGTTTGTCCTTATGGTGTAGTGAGAGGAGCTTTGGGTTTCTTGCTCTACTATATTATTTATGCTCTTGCTCCTTACTATTGCATTGCATTTTGGGTGCATTTGGGATTAGTCCTCCTAGCATAGATTAGAGTGCTTCTTTTGTCTATTTGTTTAGTTTTACTGCTCTCATCTTGTGATTCTAGGATCTTGCTTATTAGTCATTACTTATCTCACTAGGTTGAGCTCACTCACTTCTTGTAGGTTCTAGCGAGGGTTGGGCCACCCTCGGGTAGGCAGTGCGTGTTTGCTCCTAGGTGTGTTAAGTGGGCGGTTGATAGTCCTAGAGTCATATGGGGTAGATGAGAGTCATCTGAGCCATAGTATTCTCTATATCTTATCTATGCTTTAAGGATTTTGTTTTATGTTTTCTTTGCGACTTCTCAATTTATTGTTTTGGTTCAAGGGAGTTCATTTGGGAGCTTCGAGCTTAATATTGACATAACTCAACTTGAACTAAAAGTTGCATCTAATGTTGAGGGGAGCTGGATCTTACGCTTTCTAGCATTACGCATTGTAATATAACTACATTGAGCCTTGATTATTATCCTCGCTATGACATGTTTACAATGCTTTACACCTTGCCATGACTTGTGCTTATTTGCTAGATTTATCATGACTTCATATGTGTAGCCTAGCTTTTGCCATGATAAGTTAATTAAAATTGCTCAACTTAAACTAAAACTTGTCATGTTAGCACTCGAGATTAGTCTTTCTTGAGCTATCCTTTTATGATTCATGCCATGTCAAATAAATTTGGGTAGAGTGATGAATCTATATTGAGCCTTAGATTGAGCTGTTTTAGTCTCTTGATGATGCATGAGTTAGTACAACTTGTTAAAAGGCAAAAGATCTCTTTTGTCTTGAAAAACCGATCTCACCAATTCTCTCCTATGAGGCGGCTTGCCATTGCACTTGGCATGAACTTAGGGGAGTTTTGGGTGACCTAGACTATCTTCTTAAGCTTCTCGCTTGGAGTAGTCGCATAAGGCTTGAGACCTAGCACATGTTAAAACAAAAAATCTGGTTGGAAACCACCATGAATTTCAAAAGAAAATATGTTTCATGTGTTCAATGTGCTTAAAGCCACAAAAAGTATCATGTACTTTAACCAATGTTTCAATCTTGAGCATAGCACTCTATTTGGTCTCAATTTAAGCTTCTTAGTTCCGCTTAGCTTATTGACATGGCTGCATCATCCTTGGATATCTCTAGCGAGACTTTGCTCATTGATGACTTGACTTGCTCACATAATGTACCTCATTTTCAGATTGTCATCTATGTGTTCTAGCTAGCTTATACATATCTTGTCATGATCTAGCTAGCCTTTTTATTGAGTTATGGCTTGGTGTATTACATTATGGTCATATTGGATAATTCTCATGGCTCTAGCGCTAAGAATAATCAAACTTCACCATTTCATCCATTGACATGTCATATTCTCTCTTGAGCATTCTTGATGTGTTTATTGCCAAAAGGGGAGAATAGAGAAGAAAAGCTAGTTGGGATCATTTTAGAGCTTTGGAGAACAATTTGCTCTTTTAGTTGTTGCTCTAGTGTTCATACATCGACATGGTCATTAGTTTCACTCTTCTTCTTTGGACCATGTTGGTTTCTTCAAACTCAAACTCATCTTTGCGCTTTATCGAGTTTGTCAATATACTCATCAAGGGGAGATTGAGAGACCATGTGGAGGTCGTCCGTGTGTGTGATGAGTAATTGACATAGGTTTAGGAAGTCGATTTTGGTTTGTGTGGTCGGACCATGTCGTTTATGCGGTGCATTGATTCAAATGGTTTGGGCTCTGAATATTTTGTCCGATGCTTTTGTATGGTTACAATATGTCGGCGGTGCTATTTGATGTGTTTCTTGTCGTGTATTGCAGGACATCGGGTGGAGTCGTGGCGAGACACGGTGGACCGGACTAGGTGCAGTGGCACCGAGGTCGAGCAGTCGGGATGTGTCGAAGGCAGCGTGGACTCGAGGTGCTTGCGAGGCGTCTTGAGACGAGGAGCGCTGAAGCTTCGAGAAGGTGCGGGGGGGCGAAACGGAATTTCGCAAGGTCGCAAGCGGAGCGGCTCCGTTGGTTTTAGCAGCGAACGGGTGGAGACCCGTTAGCCATGGGCTATAAATAGGATGGAGGGGCTGCTGCCCAAACTGAACACCACAAGGGATTTTAGGGTTTCCTTTAGTCAAAATAGGCTTTAGAGAGTTTGTTTTGCTTTAGGCTTTAGTTGTTGAGGGTTGTTCCCTGCTGTCCCCTTGCTTTTCTTCAAGATGGCTGAGTGTTCTTGAGGTTTGAGAGTGGGAGAAGATGAGTTGAATACTTCTAATCATTCCTCTTGTATCAATCATGTATCTCTCTTCCTCTAGATCAATATGAGATGGTGTTTGTTTCATATTTGTGCTCTCGTTTCCTTTGCTGTTTAGTTCTTTTCTTTTTTGGCTGCGCCCTTCATTGATCTGCAGTTTCTCTGTGATTCATTTGCTTTGTTCTGGATTCCCGTGCAGTCTGCTGGTTGAGATTTATTGATGCGCCTGGAGGAGCTTGAGAAAACCAAGTAAATCAAGACCTGTGTTTAGATCGTTGCTTTGCTTTTTATTCCTTTTTATTGCTTGGCTGCCCGTGAAATCAGAATCTTGGGCGGCGGCCATTTCTCCTCTGCCGAAAAATCAGGGTGCGCCTGGAGAGCTGATCTGGTGATTTGCTGTTTCAAGTTTTGGTTTTTGTAGCTGCTATTCCTCTGTTCTTGTTGTCAGATCTGTGAGGCTGATCCGATTTTTTTTTTGTTAAAGCAGCAGTCATGTTTTGCTGTTTGAGTTTATTTTATTCCATTGAGTTGATTGAATCTGGGTGCTAAATTGCTGCTGCAACCGGGTCTTGTGTACTGCTATCTCACGCAAAATCAAGTGTCTTTCCAGTACCGTATTGATTTGCTGCTGCAGTAGTTTTCATTGTTTTGTCTCCTGCGTGTATGAATCTTTGTTGATATTAATGCTAGTAGATGCATGATGGCTGTTTTCATTGATGCGATTCTTTTTATGCCGTGTGGTCTGATTACAATGAACAAACCATGTGTTAATTAGATTACTTTATTGCTAATTCTCATGTGGTCAGCATGAACTCTAGAATTTAGATATGATCTTTGGTGGCCTTAGTTTTTGTGCATCTTGTGAATTGATTGCTCCCTTTTGGTTAGGCTGGCTGTCCTTGCGTGCGTGAGAAAAACAAGAATCTGTGCAGCTTGCTGTCCTGAGCCCGAGCTCCTAGGCAGCGTCTCTCTGTTTTGCTCTTGCATGTTGGCTTTGACTGCTACAGTGCATTTTTCCTTTTTTGCTGATTTTCAACCATTTTGCATGCAGATTAAACAGCGGTATTTTCAGTTGAATTTTTTACTGGCTGGTCTCTGATTTATGCTGAATTTTTCAGTGTCACATGCGTTCCAGGTTTCAGCAGAATTAACTCTCTGTGAATTACTTTGTTTTGCTTCTTCTTAAAAAAAAAAAAAAATTAGTGTACGTTTTCTCGGAGGCGATTTTAAAGAGAGCGACATTCACCCCCCTCTGTCGCCATTTCGGTCCTACACATTTGGAATATCATGAGGTGCACTTTTGGCCTGCCTAGCTCTCCAGCTGATATTACCCAACTACTCTCTAGCTGGGTAGTTAAGTTTGCTAAGAAGACTAGGAAACTGGTGGTGGTTGGTGTAGTAGCCATTTTGTGAAGCATTTGGAAAGCGCGCAACTTAGCGTGTTTCAATAAAAAATGGCATGTGGAACCTATCTCAATTATTTATACCTTTTGTCATTGGATTGAATTGTGGTCCCATTTACAGAAGGAGGAAGAACGGGAACTGCTCCGCAAGGGCGCTAGAGCAATTGGGAAGGTTGCTTTTGAGGTTTTTGGAGCTAGAGGCAGATGGGCGCCATGGACAAGCAGATTGGGGGATGGAGGCTGTTAATACTCCCTTTTGGTTTGGGGCCGTGAGCTCCACTTCTAAAAACTTTTTAGTTCTTTTTAGGCTCAAGGCTGCTTGTTTAGTGCATTTGTATTTGTGGGTGAAGCCCAAGCTTGTAATCTTGTTTAGTTTGATCAGTTTGTTAACTTTTTGTAACTATGTTTCCTTTTAATGGAAATGGGGCGCAAGCCTATTATCTACAAAAAAAAAAAAACGGAAGTTTTGCACTGAATCCAATCCAAACCCCGAAACACAACAACCAAAAACACCGAAAACTCAAATCCAAGTGAGTTGGATGGTTAAACCTCTTAGGATGGGCGGTTTGACCTTTCATCAGGAGCGGTCTGACCTCTAGCACGATGAGCAAGGAAATCACCACAATTCAAAATCACAAATCGACTCAACTTTTGATCCAGTGATCCAAATCCCCTCAAATTTCAACCATAGTTCGTCAGGAAACTATTCCAATCGACAATTGGAAAGATCAAAGCCAAAGTTTCATGAATTTTATAGATGTGGGAAGGAGGGCACAAGAACCGAGAAAAATCAAACTTTGATCATAAAACTTACTCGTGGGTAAAAGATGATTCTAGATGCATTCCCACATATCACAACAAGCAAGATCACGGCAAGAAACCAAATGATCACTAATCCCAAAATTCACCAAAGAGAGAGTAAGAACAAGAATAGACTCATCTTGTAGCAATCTTGCTTAAATTGATTTGAGATAGATGTTGATTTACAACCACTCAACCATGCAGGACAAAAGCTCAACACTTGAGCACACAATCAATCCATCTCTCACAAATCATATCCTCAACTACTCCAAAATCCCTAAATCACAAATTAGGATTTTTTTTCCTCTTGGAATGACTTGGGAACTCCACATCTGGACATTCCCTTTTATAGTGGAGGTTAGGCTGATAGAGAAGATCCCTAATGAGCACCAGTTAAGACCACACATAAACGGGCCCACACTCACGCACGCTTCTCAACGCGGATGAAGAATCGAGCTTCTCGAATATGTTTTTTTGTGATCTTTGTCTTCACTTAACCTAAACCACCTCCCCCCACGTCATCTTGCGCTGCGGTTTAGCCAAAGGTCATCAATGCAGTATTTTGGTGAAGTTACTAAAATACCCCTTCTCGATCCTTCTCCAAAGTCCAAGTCCAATCTTTATGAAGCAATCACATGCTACACCACGTGTAGGTTGATCAACGATTCTCTTCATATCGTCAAGTCTTTCCCATCCGGCTCCCACCATGGCACTTGTACCGACCCTCTCGCCGCTTGATGCAACCCGTTGCTTCAAGCTTTTCGTTCGATCATCCTTGTCTATTTTGCACCACGCTTGAGTCCACTGACTTCACCCAACATCCTCGATAGTTCTGGACCTCAACTCTCCAGGTATAGTCCTAATCATCTGTCGTTGACCTCCAAGCCTCTTGTACAACAATAGACCAAGAAATCGATTGCGGGATCAAGTTCTTCGCAACTTGACCTACGTTAGTCAAAACATGCATCATGCTATATATATGCACTGAAAAACATGAATATGACCTATCCTACAAACATTCTTTGCCTACCGCAAGTTTAACAAAGATAAAATCGGTCAAAGCGCTTCGACGGTCGACCACCAAAGACAAGGACTTAGCTAGATTTGCTCCCTAGAAATCCGAAAACTCTCTAGAAATTTAAAATGAATAAAACTTTTGACTTGAAGCTCCAAAAATTATGAGACCGAGTGCAGAAGAACCTCCTCTCTCACCTACACCCTCTATTTTTGGCCCAATCCAAAAATCCACCGAAAAGAGCAATAAAGAGAAGCCCAAGTCCCCTCATATCTCGTGTTCAATCTATTATTCTATTCTTGTGTTCTTACATTGTTCTTACGACTCTGAGTTTGTCTACGAGGTAATCGCTCGGACTAGACTCGCCAGCGATGGTTCCTCAACATGTTATCAGCACGATCGACTCTCCTCAGATCGAAAGGTAACCGTCGAAGAACGACACTCGTAGACCTAATCGTTTTTTTCTAAATTGCTTTCAATTTTGCAAATTTGGCTTTCTAGATTGTAACATACAATGCAAATCTACTCTAATCTTCCGCGAGCCGACTTGAAGTCGCCGACACAATGTCTATCGGTAAATTGTATAGAAAAGTGGATGCGATTGTACCATAAATTAGAAATTGCAAATACATTCTAATCTACCGCGAGCCGACTTGAAGTCGTCGGCCAAGCAGATTGGTAATAGCATGAAACAACAATGGCATGATCAGTAGTACTATGGATGAACAGTACATTGCATCGCATGAACAGTAGTGGAACCACCCTTTAGATATTTAATCTCAATGGCAGTAAGCTTGAAGTTAAAAGTGAAATTGATGGATGTGGTAACTGCATACCTTTATGGAAACTTGGATTCGGGCATTTGTATGAAGATACCTGAATATATCCCTGTCCCGAACCAAGACAGAGCAAATAGAAATATGTATAGTGTAAAACACAGAAAGTCACTATACGGACTTAAGCAATCAGGCAGGATGTTGTATAATCGCCTGAAGTGACTTTCTACGCAAGAAAGGCTACACGAACAATGGAAATTATCCCTGTGTATTTATACGACGATCCTAGGATGGATTTTGTATAATCTCAGTCTATGAAGATGATCTGAATATCATTGGAACCCTGGAAGGTATTAAGAAAGCAAGCTCTTACCTGGAGTCGGAGTTCGAAATGAAAGATTTGGTTAAAACCAAATATTGCCTAGGCTTGCAGCTTGAGCATGCCCCTAAAGGGATTTTAGTTCATCAATCAACCTACACTCAGAAGGTGTTAAAAATGTTCAGCTTTGAAAAGACATATCCTTCGAAAGTACTGATGGTCGGGAGATCCTTGCAGCAAGACAAGGACCCATACAGACCTAAAGAAGAGGGGGCAGGAAGTCCTGGGACCAGAATTCCCATACTTAAGCGTAGTTAGAGCACTCATGTATTTAGCAAACTGTACTAGACTGGACATTGCATTTGCCATGAACCTATTAGCAAGGTATAGTACAGATCTTACTAAAATGCATTGGCAGGGAATGAAAGGACATCTTCCGATACCTCCAAGGAAGCAAAGAACTTGATCTGTTCTACAGAAAGAACTAAGACCTAACTATGACTAGCTATGCAGATGTTGGGTACCTGTCGGACCCGCATACAGCTGTCGTAAACATGCTATGTATTCCTATGTAGTGGAACTACAATTTCATGGAAATCATCTAAACAAAGTCTTGTATCAATTTCGACGAATCACTCAGAAATCATAGCGTTATCTGAAGCCTCGCGAGAATGTTCTTGGTTTCGCGGATGATTCACCACATCCAAAGCGATCATGTAGATTAAATGCGCACAAACCCCCACTATTATCTATGAAGATAATGCGACTTGTGTTGTACAAGTGCAGATGGGTTATGTGAAGAATCATCTCACAAAAGTATATCAACCCCAAGTTCTTCTATGCTCAAGAATTGCAAAAGATGGACAAAATAAAAGTACTGCATACTAAGTCATATGAAAATCTAGCAGATTTATTCACTAAGTAACTTTCAGTATCTAGCTTTGAAAGGTGCATTCGTGGAATTGGAATGATGAGACTTAGAAAAGTACAAAATTCAGGGGGAGAATCTTCACAAAGTCATTATTAAAGCTTGATCACGAAGATCAGTACCTAAAGAATAAATACTAGAGATTAAATGAAATTGGGTGGATTGTACTCTTTTTCCCTTAACGAGTTTTCCTGAAGTTTCTCGGCTAAGGTTTTTAATGAGGCAATTCATGCAGCATAGCAGAACGTGTTTCATATACTCTTTTTCCAAATTTTTCCCACTAGATTTTTATAGAGTTTTGACGAGACATAAACATGGCGGATGAGTGCCCAAGGGGGAGTGTTAAGAAACCGGGCCCAGGTCGGTAGCCCTGGACCCACGATAGCCTTCTCATCCATCTAGTAGCCTATATAAAGGAGAGGGGGACTCAACATTGTAAACAGTTTTGAAAAGAGCAATAAAGAGAAGCTTGAAGTCCCCTCATATCTCTGTGTTCAATCTATTATTCTGTTCTTGTGTTCTTACATTGTTCTTATGATCCTGAGTTTGTCTATGAGGTAATCGTTCGGACTGGACTCGCCAGCGATGATTCCTCAACAATGTCCAAGCGGTTGATGAACTTAAAATCGTTCAGACTGAACTCACCAACGACGGTTCCTCAACAATGGCCAAGCGCTTGATGCGTGGTCTTGGTCGCTTGGCGAGATGTGCTCGCTAATTTAGGGCCTATTTAGTTCTTTACCCCAAATAGCCCTACCAAAATTTTGGTAATACCCTAAGACTTTGGCTGGTATTTGGTTGAGTTCCAAAATTTTGGTATGCCCTTGGAATTTTGGTATTGCCCGCTTATTCATTCCCATTTATTTGGCTGATCTTCGGCGCCCAAATCAAGCGCCGAGCAAAGGGGCTGAGTTGCCACGTGGCAGGTCTTGCTTGGCTCCTTTGGGTGCATTAATGGTATGTTTAGTTTAATTAATCAGTTTTAAATTACTATATTTCCTAAATCGAGTATCCGATTTGCGATCCGATTGAACCGTTGTGTTCTTTGTCATTTAATCAACAAAACAAAACCACTGTTGGCATATTTTGGTGCAAAAAAGAATATATATCATACTGGCCCCACATGTCATACTTACATTTTTAGCAAATTTTGACATAGTTACAATCTAAACACATCAATTTTGAAATTGCTCGTGAATTGGTATGGCTACGATCCAAACAATAATTTTTTTGTCTAGGTTTTAGCATTATCTAAGTTTTAGTGTTACCAAGCCAACCTAACCACACATTTATCTAAGAACTAGGTACCTGTGCGCTAAAGCGCGCACTAGTTGTATGGCTAATTGTTTGGATGGGGATACAAATGAAGAATGAAAGTAGGATACTCATAGAGTTGTGACTAATTCGAAGATCACAAAGATAAATGTATGGTTAGGTTGGCTTGGGCACTGTTCATGACAAATGGTATTTAATAGAAATTATGTATCACAAACCAATGACAAATGATATTTAATAGAAATTATATATCACTAACTAATTGACAACCACATTAAAAAACATCATCATTGAATCATTGGCAATGTGCGCCCACTTGCGCATAGCTTTACAAAGAGTGACTACACTTCAATTATTAGGCTAATGAATCAACATTTGCACTATAAGTATGCACTTCAATTGTTGTGATCATGTATATTTTTGTAACCTCAAATCCGGACACTAAATATGTTTACGTAATAAGAAAGTTTTTGGTGCACACTGGGTTTTTTGGGCATACCAAGCATTTTTAACCTACTAATGTTGCTTGGCCTAGAAGGAAATATAATATAGCATTGTAAAAAATGAAATGCTATACGGATGATGCACTTCTTAGACAACACTATGGCCTATGGGTGTTAATTTGGATTCCAAACAACATCAATACTGAGGGATTATTCTAAATAATACCCATGGAATGTATCAGGGGACTATTCTAGGTAGCATAGTATGGAGAAGGCAGCATAGATGCATAGTGCAATACAGAAGTAAAATTAAATATCATGTGAGAAAAATGGCTCAATTAAATAAGTGGCATCTTACAGTGGAAGGATCACTCTGACGGAAAGACTCCAGGCAAATGGCACATGCATCATCGCACGCATTCACAATCCCACTTTCTACAAAAGCTACAGCTGATGCCAAACTCTCTGGCTTGGATTTCTTATCAGTTTCAGACCCCATTACAAATAAATCACAATCATGATATGTAGAATAGGGAGAGAAATAAAAGGACTCTGAATTTGGTTATAGCCTTATCATGATCTGAAGAAAGATGAAAAGCTAACTTATTTACTGTGGATTAAAAAAACAAATTAGATAATGACTGGACTAAGACGTGCAAAGGCTTAGATGAAGGGAAATCTTGATGATCTATCTTATTACATGTGATGTACAAATAGTAACAAAAAGCAAATTTAATGGTGCCTGGTGCCATTATGTTTAATGAGATAACATAAAAGTAGAACACTACACTCTGATTTTACCATGACTTGAAACCAAACACTCTGATTTTACCATGACTTGAAATCACTAACTCTATGATTTTACTATGACTTGAAATAACTAACACTCTGGTTTTACCATAACTTGAAATCAGTGATTTCAAGTCATGGCAAAATCAAATAGGAGTGTTAGTGATTTCAAGTCATGGTAAAATCAGAGATACTTATTACAAACGGTTTTTTTAATACAAACTGTTTGTGATGAGATACGTATCACAGATGGTTCGTGATACGAACCGTCTATGATATTAGCTCATCACAGACAGTTCTTAGCGTATCTAGTAACAGAGACAGTCGCGCTGGTAAAACCATCTATAATTACTATTAACAGAGATGGTTTTGAAAAATCATCTGTGATGAGACGTCCAGTATTAGCCTTTTTATAGTAGTGCAACATGATGCTTTAAAAGACTTATCAAGCAATGAGCATCATTAAGTACATCAAATGAGTAACGCTTGATGTTTCAAATGTCTAACCTTACAATTTTCCTTTCCAAGGTTTCTAGATTTTTTAACGGGGAACACCTCTATAACACGGGTGTTGATGCATTTGTATTTTGTTGTTGTTCCTGGTTCCGTAACCCATTTCTTGACCTACACCCACAAGATAAATATCAATTTTGTCATAAAGCACAAGAGGAGCATCACTAAACTGAATTACAGCAGAGGTACCTGTCAAATGCTGCAAAAGGAAGTAACTGTTCATTAGCAGGATTTTCAGAAGTTTGTCACTCCCCCCACCCCTCAAACTTGACATCATCAACAATTCAACCATGGCAAGGAAATAAGCATTTTCGCCACATATCCTACATCTAACATGGTTCTCCAAAATGCATTTGATGTGGCAGTGTGGTTGTACAATTAGCTATATATAACCAAGTAAAAGAAATATCACTTAGTGCAATACAATGTGCTAGTATATTGAGCGATTCTTTAGACTACTCCAATGTGGCATTACAAAGTTAGTTCATTATCATCGGTGGTACAACGCAAGTCACAATGCATGATGACCATTTGCAAGGAAATCGAGTTTTGACTAAATAATGTATTGTTTTTTTAGATAATGGAAGAGAAAAATCTCCCCCGGCCTCTGCATCAAAGATGCACACAACCCAATTTATTAAGAAATTGGAGTAACATACAAATCCCAACATAACAAACGACATTAAGCCTTACAACCAAAAGACAATTGAAACTTCAATTCATTGATTGCAAATCCTATGACTAAGCCTCCACCCATGAAAATTGAGGAGATGCTTCGCCACAAACTCCATCCTTTGGCTTCCTCCAACATGGGTTCATACGGACTGATTTTTGCAGTTTGCCGGGCATTGACCAATATCCACTCAATAAGATAACTGCAAAGGATTAGTTATATTCTTGTTGTCAAAAACAACTTCATTTCGACATAACCAAATAGACCAACATAATGCACTAACTCCCACCAGGAGTTGTGATTTTAACACTTGTGGAATCCCATTTAACCAATTCCCAAACATATTAGCCATGCTCACTAGAGGAACTAAATTAAATGTACATTGCACAACCCACCAAGCAAAACGTGCAAAGGGACACTCAAAGAAAAGATCTTTGAATTGTTTCCTCTTCAATACAGAAACAACACTCTGAGTTTCCTCTCCACTTCCTTTTAATCAAGTTGTCTTTAGTTAACACAACCCTCTTTTAGATACCACAAGAATATTTTAACTTTCAGCGGAATTTTAATAAACCAAAAGCAATTAGAATGGGTGCACGAGCGTTGCCTATAAGAGCCACATAAAAAGCGCCTCAAAAAATACTGGACTTATTTAAATTCCATATGAAAACATCCTTTTGCATGCCTAATTGTACAGTAGAAATTTTCGATAGTAACTCATTCCAAGCAAGCAATTTAGACCCAACAAGAGGCCTTCGAAAAGAAATATTTAAGGGATTCAGTCTTAAAACAGAAGCTACTAAATCGTCCTTTCTCCTTACAACATTGTAAAGGATTGGAAATTGTCTTTGTAACGGAGAATTTCCCACCCACTTATCTTCCCAAAACCTTGTTTGCATACCGCTATTAACCTGGAAAGAACCATAGTGAAAAAACTTATCCTTAATTTTCATAAGCCCTGACCAAAAATGAGAAATCCCAGGTTTCGTAACTACCTGTGAAAGACTCTTCTCTCCCAAATACTTCTTTGTAAGTAAAGATTGCCATACTCCATCTTCATTAAGTAACTTAAACAACCACTTCCCAAGTAAGCTTTTATTTTTTGCGCCTAATTTTTGAACACCTAGACCTCCTAGCTCTTTGGGAGAACACACTAAACTCCATTTAGCAAGCCTATACTTACGCTTATGACTGTCACTCTGCCAGAAAAATCTAGATCTATACAAATCTAGTCTTTTGAGAACCTCTCTAGGAACCTCAAAAAACGAGAACATAAACATGGGTAAACTGCTTAGCACCGAGTTAATAAGCACCAAGCGACCGCCTACCGACAAAGTTTTTCCTTTCCAACTGCTAAGCTTTCTCTCAAATCGCTCTTCAACCCCTTTCCAATCACTATTTCTTAACTTCCTATAGTGAATGGGAATACCTAAGTACCTAAAAGGAAACACCCCCACTTCACAACCAAATAACTGCGTATATTGCCGTTCAACTTCTTTGGCGGCACCAAAACAGAAAATCTCACTCTTATGAAAATTGATCTTTAACCCAGATAAATGTTCAAAGACACAAAGAATAAGTTTAATATTTTTAGCTTTTCCAAATCATTATTTAAAAAGAGAATCGTGTCATCAGCATATTGTAATATTGACAACCCATCATCAACCAAGTGAGGAACTACTCTGGTTAAAAGACCAGCTTCTTTAGCTCTTGAAATAAAGATGGCAAGCATATTCGCAACAAGATTAAAAAGAATAGGTGACAAAGGATCTCCTTGCCTAAGACCCTTATGAGTTTGAAAAAAATCACCAATATCATCATTGACTTTTATCCCAACACTCTCTCCCATGGTTATGCTTTCCACCCAAGAATACCATTTAGGTGAAAAGCCTTTCATCCTCAAAGTTTGAAATAAAAACGGCTATTTAACTTTGTCATAGGCTTTCTCAAAATTTACTTTAAAAACTATACCATCCATATTCTGCTTATGAAGTTCATGAATGGTTTCATGGAGGATAGCAACTCCATCAAGAATAAATCTCCCCTTTATGAATGCCGACTGGGAAGGACGAACAACTTTTTGAGCTACTCTCATTAGCCTATTAGTAACAACTTTAGTAAAAATTTTAAAACAAACATTAAGCATACAGATAGGCCTAAATTGCTGAATTTGCTTAGCATCATCTTTTTGGGAAGCAATGTAATAATCCCAAAATTTAAACTAAAAGAGCCAAGGAGCAACTATGAAAATCATGAAACAAGGCCATCAAATCATTTTTAATAACCTCCCAAAACACGAAAAGAACTCTCTTTGGAAAACCATCTGGGCGGTTGCTTTGTTATGCTCTATTTGAAAAATGGCTTCTTTCACCTCCTTTTCGGTAAAAGGTAACGTAAGAAGAATGTTCTCCTCTTAGAAATTTGAGGTATATCCTCCGAGAAAGCCTCAATCATAGTTAAATGATTTACTTCAGCTGGTCCAAACAAAACTTTATAATAATTGTTGATATCTTGTTTTAATTGTACATCACCTTAGAATAATTCCTTCCGCTTGCTCAAGTTGAATTTTTTTTTTGTCTTCTATGCTTCCCATTTGCAATCTAATGATAGTAACGTGTATTCCTATCTCCCTCCAACAGAAATTTCGCTTTGGCTCTTTGATACCATTTAATTTCTTCTTCTCTTAAAAGCTTTGCCAATCTCTCATTAGCAGTTTTTTTTAAATTTTCAGCTCTTGATTAGTCAACCTCAAAAACTCAGCTTTTTTATCAAGCTTATCAATTAACAAATGAAGGTCTATCTTTTCCTTTTTATACGTTCCACTGGTATTTTTAGCCCAACCCCGAAGATAACGTCTAAGTGATCTAACCTTACACTGCCAGTTATGTAAGGCCGACTGACCTCTATTCCTCTTTCTCCACTCCTCCGCAACCATCTCTCTTAACCCTTCCCTACTTAACCAGCCTAATTCAAATTTAAATAAAGGCTGACTACCTCTATAGGGAGCATCTTTCGTGTTTAACAGCAACGGAGTGTGATCCGATAAAGACCGTTCAAGAGCAACAACTGAGACCAAAGGAAACTTCTGTTCCCAATCTGTACTCATTAAAACTCTATCCAACTTCTCGAAAGTTGGATTATCTAACGAATTGGCCCAAGTAAACTGTCTACCAGATAAAGCTACTTCTCTTAATTCCAAATTATTAATCACAGCATTAAACAAAAAAGACCATCTAAAGTCCACTTTATTATTCTTTTCACTCGAATGCCTTATGATATTAAAATCACCTCCAATTAAAATGGGGGAAATGTTCTTTCCTACAGGCATGAACAAGCTCATTAAGGAACTTTTCCTTGAATCGAGGAATTTGCACCATAAACGACCACTAGTATCCATTGGAAATCATCCTCTCTATTCTTTAAATGAAACTTTACATAGAAATCCTCAGCATCAATAGACCCAATATCAAAGACACGAAGATCCACCCCAAGAAGAATACCCCCCGACCGCCCTTGTGGGGGAGAGAAGTGCCACAAAAAATCCCTACCACCACAAAGATGATTAAGACAAGCCACTGAGAAATCTTTTTTAACTGTTTCAAGAATGGCCACAAAATCTAAATGATGCTCTTTAACCACTTCACAAATAAAACGATGCTTAGCCAAGTCTCCTACACCTCTGCTATTCCAAAAAAGACCTTTCATTTTAACTTTAGTTTGAAAGACCTAGGACGAGGACTTTTTCCTTTCTTTTTTCTAGATGATCTTTTTCTATTAGTGACTAGAGTAAAATTAGACATGTCGTCCTCCAAAGCAACAACATCTACATCTCTACATAAATTATTAAGGACCGAGAAATCGTTGTAATCTTCATTCTTAGTCTCCGACACCTCAACATCTACACATTCATTCTTTTTTAATCTACCATTTTCAGAATTCTTAATATCCTGAATAGAACTAGCAATCTCTACCCTATCAGCCCCTAAAGAAATTCCAATGCTAGCTACTTTGTCAATAATTTGCTCATCAGAAAAAGACAAAAAGGAGTTGTTACTAACAGACTTACTTGGATTTAGCTCAAGATTACGAATTTGCGCCCAATGCTTAGCCTTTTGAACCAGGTCATCATCCCCAGTATTTTGCTTCTTGATACACTCACTTTGCCTAGGCTCCCCTGCTTCAACCACTGGATGGATGATCTCCGGCCTACAATCCCCCTTTGACATGGAACCCTGAGTATTCTTGTCATTCACTTGACCCTCTATCTCCCCCCCCGGCAGCCACTACCTTCTGATGAGATAAAACTCTCTCGGTATCATTGGGAACAACATTACTGGCCTCCTTAACCGGTGAATCAATAACTGACTGCCTCAACTGCTTGTCCTCAGACCCATTCGGTTCCAACATAACCCCAATAGCAGCTACCATCTTTTCAATTTGGAGCCCATCACCAACTTCTGCCGATACCGCCTGGAACCCGCCACCATCCACCGAACTATCAGTATTTACTTCACCGCATGAAGGAACCAAATCAGCAGCTTCACTTGATTCAACCCGAGTCTCTTCTGCCAAAAAATCGGCAACAACATTTGATTCAACATCACTGGATTGCCTTGACCCGACCGCCTGCACCATTGCATGTCCCACCGCATCCCTCTGCATGTCCTCCATAACAGGATGACTACCACTAGGTGAACTATCTACTTTCTCCATCTGCTCTGAAATAACAGAGACCTTGCTTGTAATCAACTTTCCTCCCTTGACAGCCAGCCTATCCACATGAGCACCACCAAACGACTCCTCAATAGTCGCCCTTGGCGTAACCTAGACGGAGCTTCGAATCGCTGCCGGAAAGGTCTGAGGATCGCTTTCCTTCCTTCGCTTCAACCTCCACTTCTGCTAAGATAATATCTTCATCATCTGAAGAATCATCCTCTTTTAACCGCCAAAACCTTGAACCAATTGCCGCACTAACTACGCGATGGACCTTCGAGAATGGGACAAGGATCTCTCTGGCAACGGCGCCACCGTCGGCGCCGGCATCCTCCATCTTCTCCTCGAGTCAAACCTTCATCCCTCGCTAGTTCTTTGTTTCTATTTTGGTGTCCTATATTGTTGACATCCTGTGGTGTCTGTTAGTTGGTGTTTGGTGTTTCTTTGTTCTAGTAGGATGATCTTGGTAAACTGGTATCCCCAGTTGGGTACGGTCATTTCTTTTGGAAAATCGCTTGAAAATGGCATACACATTTCGCAAAGCATTTCATCCAATTTCTCATTTTAATGACAATAGCATAAGTATGGGTTGAAACTATAGATCAAGGGAAACAACGCATCACCCTCGGTTCGGATGGGGTCTTCCTCTTCATCCTTGGAACTACGGCTGGCCTCCTAATCAATGAGTCACCATTTAGGGAAGATTGAACAACAGCCTGCGCCATTATACAATCTAAACCTCTATTTCCGTAGAGGGGCCTGGTTAGGCCGAGCGCCGGCGACTGGAGGCCGAGCCGAGCACGGTCGAGCTGGAGCCGGCGCTGAACAGGTGCAATGAGGCAAGGCCACAAGAAGAACAACGGGCCACGAGAGGGGCCTGGTCAGGCCGAGCTCCGGTGGTGGGGCCGAGTGGGCATGATCGAGCAGGAGGCCGGGCGCGAGTCAGAGTAATGAGGCGGTTCGGGCCGCAGCAGAACAGCGGGCCAGTGCCAGCCTAGGCGAGGAACCGAGACGAGAGACACGCGGGCGAGGCGCTGGTGCCAGTGGCATGGCGCAGGAGAGGCGGCGTGAGCGACTGGTGGGCCGGTGGCCAAAGGAGGCGGGCCAGAGCAAATCACCGTGGAGGAAGATTGAAGAGAAGAAACGAAGTGAGGAAATTTGGGAAGAACCAGCCTAAAGCCTTCGGTCAAAGCGAAGGAGAGGAAAAAGAGGCCAGATGGACGAGAAGAGGAAGCGAGGAGAACGTAGGCAATAAAAACTGAAGAAAGATTGGATGTCCCAGAGGAAATTGGGCAACGTGGCTGCCTCTCTAGCCGAGAAATCTGCGCCCCTTTACCCCGGAGGGATGAGTGTCATACCTTTTCTGGTATTGGATGTTATCTTTTATGTACATTACTTTTAATCTTTCATTCGGAGGGTTCAAGGCTGTTAGAGAGTAACTTCATCAACAGTACATCTATGGTTAAAATATCTATATCGATAGTTTGATTGGTAGTTGTGACAACCATTAACCACTCAGAACCTAAAGATCTCAATATTTTAGTTGCATTATCTTCATCAGAAGGAATAACATTAACACCGCTCAAATTACTCAATTTTTTCTCAAAACGAGCAAAAAGATTATCAATAGCTTCACCAGACTTCATAGCAAAATCAAAATATTCTTTTTGATAAAGATTTTTATGCACATTCTTAATTTTAGTAGTTCCTTCATGATAATCACAAAGAGTTTTCTATATTAAGTGGGTAGAATTAATATGAGCTACACGATCAAATTCTTTACGAGAAATCCCTTGAAACAACAAGTTACAAGCTTGGGCATTTAAATCAACATCTGTTTATTTAGGTTAGTAACAGGAACAGAAATCTCATAAGGTCTATAAACCTTATTCCAAACATCATTACCTTGAGCCTCAATATAAGCCTGCATACGACATTTTCAACAAGCAAAATCAGTACCATCTAGCATAGAGGGACAATTCACATACCTCTCTGACGCCATAGCAACCCGCTCTGATACTACTTGTAAGATCGTTAATGACAATCAAAGGGGGTGAATGATTGTGGAAGATTTTTCCTCCCTAAGCTTTCACGGTACTTGAATCAAGAACGGTAGCACCTCTCTGGAAATTCCACAATCAAACTACAGCGGTACTTGTTTTCTCACGAAGCAGGAATCGCAAATGTGTATGCACAGCAATAATTCAACCACAGTATTCTCCAGTTGATAAAACCAGCACTAACCAGCTCACAATATTGATCTATAATCCAGTAAAGAATTACTCTGACTAACAACTAAAGATAGCAATCAAACCAAGCAAAAGACAGCAGGAGTTCCTGTAGATCGGCTGTAGATGGTAGTCACAAACCAATCAGGATGAGCACGAATTGGCAGGAAAGAATCACAAAGATCCAGCACGTAAATTCAATTCAGAAGAGTTGAATCCATGCAGCAATGAAATGTCCTAGGGCCTAGTCGACTCTTCAAGAATGCAAGATAATAGATGAACTAGCCATCATGGCGTCTCTGGAGGCTAACTCGATAGAAATCAACGAGAAGAAATCGAGGAATAAATGCAAACCGAGAAGAAGAAATCTTCTTGAATTAGATCTCACTTTTTTATTTCTGGATCATCAAGTTTTTGTGGCTACAAAATGCCTTAAAGCATCCTCAAACCCCCCCAAAAAAACGACCGTATATGTGAAGCCGCCGCCAGCCTTTATACAGCAGCCGCCCAACACCTAATGCATCCGACATTCTGTAGCCGCCGCTAGCTTCCCACGTCCAGCCCAAAATCACCAACCGCCAACACCTAACAACATAATCACGTCCAGCCCATGTGCTGCAGCCCTTCACCTAGCAACCGATCTTCTGGGTCCTGCTAGCACATCAATTCCTATCGAAAATAACCTCCTGCTGAAATTACCTCCTGCCGAAAATTTGTAATCTCAGCCTGCCGAAAATCTGTAATATCAGCTTTCCAATTTTAGACACCCCAAAATTATCACGTGTCGTAGCCTCTGAATCACACCTTCATAGCTCCAACACGCATCATCCATCTTTGATCTCTACGCGCCCAACTCGAGCTTGACTGTCTCTTCCAGCATCTTCGACCCTCTAGACCATAACTTCGCACCAAGCCATCTCCCTGTCACCGCCGTAGACCACGATTGCCTCCGAGTTACCCTGCACATGTAAAGACAAAAACAACATATTTTCCCGACACAATGTCTTCCCAACTTGACCAACATAAGTCCACACACGCACACATACCTCAATAAACATCAGTAAGCAATATTGTCAATTATTCATCAACATAAATTATTCTAGACCTAGCCACATAGTCTAAGGGTGCGTTTGGTTGGACGTATCAGGCTGAATGGGACCATCCCGTTCGGGAAATGAGTGTGTTTAGACGTTTGGTTGGTTGGATGGTACCAAACCATCTAGAATGAGATGGTTCAAGAAATGAGAATATTCTCTCAATATGTCGTATCACCCGTTCGCAAAAAAGCCCGAACCACGCCGTTCACTCTGGCTCTCTCGCCTTGACCCTCCGCCCCTCCCCCTGGACCTCTCTACTTCCTAGACACCACCACCAAGATAGCTCAGCTCCTGTCTCAAACACCATAACCAGTGGCCGGCGGTCAAGGTCGAGCCGAGCGCTGTGACGCGGTCGGGCCCGACCGGGAGGCACGGGCAAGGCCGAGCGAGGCCGGCGGCGACGCTTGCGTGGGCGTGGGCCAAACATGGCGCGGCGCCGTCGTGTATGGGAGAGGCTGCACCGGTGTCTTGGCGTCGACGCGACCTCTAGGATCGCTTGGTTGGCCGTCAAAGCGCGAATCGCAGAACAAAGACGATCTTGTTGTACGCCAGCACGCCATGGACGGCGCCACGGCCATCGCGCGTTGACGCGCAGAAAGCGAGTGCTCGGGCGAAGTGGCGCAAAGGCGGTCGGCAGCCATAACGCAGGTGGAAGCGGCGCGCAGGGAGGAGAGCGTGGCGCGCGAAGCTAGGGCGGCGGATGGCGGCGGCCGACAGAACGCTGATCGAGCGCTGGATGGTGGAAGCGCCAGGGGCTTCATGCGGCCGGGCAGAGGGGCAAGAGGAAGAAAGATGAGGGAGAGAAGAATGGCTGCCGGTGGAGAAAAGGGAATGGCTGTCGATGGAGAAAAGGGAAGTGAGAAAAAAAAAAGAAAGGAAGAAAAGGAAAGTGAGAAAAAAAAGAAAGGAAAGTGAGGAAAAAAAGAAATGTAAAATTGCGGGATTATCCAATCCAACTAACCAAACAAAATCTCGAACCATCCAGTACCATTCTATCCAAGCAACCAAACAAAATCCTGTATCATCCTATCCCACCAACCAAACACTAAATTTGTACCATACCATCCAGGATCATTCCATACATCCTGTACCATCTCATCCCATTCACCCTGGTTCATTCAACCAAACACAACATAACAGGACATCTCTGTATGGCGGCCGTGTGGACGCGACGTTATTTTTGCCAAAAAAAATTCTACCACCATCATTTCTGTACATACGATGCCAAAAAGTGTTAATACTACCAAAAATTCCTCATTCATACCAGTAACGGTGATATCTACACTTTGGAGCATCTGTTCTAACTCATCTTTTCCATGTCTACGGCTAGGAGAGAAATTATTGAGTTATATGCACCCGCAAGTTTACCAAAAAGCTTAAGCTGATGAGGAAAGGTGGTCGATTTGCTTATACTTCAACACTATCCTCACATGTAGGTTTCTTAAGACCTAAAACGCAGAATAGAAGTGTGATACAATTATTTTTTCTTTAATTGTGCCAACCGGATCTTAAACTCGAGACCTATTAGCTCTAATACTATATATATTGAGTTGCATGCACCAATCAATTTATCTAAAAACTTAAGCACACAGACAATTTAGTTATACTTCAACAGAAACGTACACCCTTGCCAGGACTGAATTTTGACAGGGAAGAATAGCTCACTTCATCAGCTTCATGGGCTTGGCGTCTGAAGTTGTCGAGCACGTAGTAGCCTCTGTACATCTCTTCTCTCAGTATGTTCAGCTGTTGATGCATGGCTTGGTTTGTGATGAGCCTCCACTCGGCCTACTCGACGGCGACGCTAACCCGGAACAACATCAGCTGTAGTCTCCGCAGGCTCTCCTCCTTGGATGGCGCCGGCGGCTTTGAGTATTTGTCGATCAAGGAGAGGGATCTACTGGCAAGTTCGCCTATGATTGCAGAGAAGAACGTCTCCACTGGGAAACCTCTCTCACCAAGAGAAGAAGTGATAGGAATTACATATGTGATGCGAAATACACTTTGTTTAGTGTCAGTCTTTGCTTTGATTTCTTTGACCGGAAGACTAGCGAAAATGACATGAATGAAGAGGAAGCAGTTACACGGTAGCAAAAGCCCAAAGGTTTAGTCAACGTAGTTGCTATCTCCTTTCTGCCAAGCGCTAGCTACTTTTCTTAACTACTAGTAGCATTATGGTAACCATTTTAACAGGTAGTCACTTTTATGATTTTTTATTAATTCACAATTCTGAAATAAATTCTTACTCAGAATATTCTATAAAGCCTCGGAAATTAAATGTTAAATTCGATTTGTTTCCAACTAAATCCAGTCATCAAGTTATAAATTTGATTTTATAATGCGTGTTTTGATCAGCACGAAGGTTAAGAAAGTTCTAAGTTCAATGAAAATCAAATAAAAAATGAGACAATACCTTTCAAATAAGTGCTTCGACAAGTTGAAAGATGATTATTTGTGTAGCACTAAATTTTAGGAAATGAGACAATACTTTTCAATTAAGTCTGAGGACCTCAAACTTTGAGAGAAAATCTGTTGGACCAAGGAAACGACTAAGAGGGGTTGAATAGGCGCCACACAATCGACGATCTCTTCAAATTCTTTTGCCTTTAGGAGTTCAATGTTCTTTCACTTCAGTAGCTACGTGAAGCTATGAAGATCAGAGAGAATCATTCAAATAAGAACAAAGCAACAAGGAGATCAAAACTTGTCAAATCCCCACTAGACCGTTAGACCGGTGAATAGTGCGGTCAGACCGGGAAAATCATCACAGAAACTAAATTTCAGCATGATTTCAAAATTATAAATTGATCTAACTTTTGATCCACAACTCCAAACTTCATAAAACTTGAAACACACCATCTCTATGATGTCAGGAACTTGTTCCAAACAAATATCTTGAAGATCATTGCCAAAGTTCTGAATTTGTTCCGTTTGAGTTAAGGTTGGACCAAAACTGGGCCAAATACAAAAACAATGATTGAGAGTAGTTTGTGGGGTGTATTAATCCAAGATGGTTAGGAATGGTTTTCCACACGTCCTAGCATACTCAATCACAGCAAAAAAACAAGCCAAAATCTCTCAAGAGCAAAACCCCCAAAATCACCTTTCACCAAAACTAGGCAAATTCATGAAATTGCAATAGAAAGTACCTAGATAGATGAGATCTAGTCTACAAGAGATATATCCATCACTTACATATCCTAGATACAAAGCAAGATCAAGAGGGGAGGAAAGAACACCAAAATCCAAGCCAAATTAAGAAATCAATACTTGAGCATATGAGAGGAAGACTTTGACGAATTTGGAGATTTGATTTCTTCCTAGAGATGAATGTTTATAGCCACTCCTTTAGGAGGACAAAGCCACTAGGAAACACACACAAGTGCTCTCGTCTCTCTCAATACATCTCCCAAACCCTAGGCTCCTCTACTCTCTACTTTCCCCAAATTTCACACTAGGGTTCCTTGGCTTTTTTTGTGTGCAAATCCTACACAACCCTTATATAGTGGAGGCTAGGTCTAGAGAGAAAACCCCAACGACACCATTGAGTCCACACACAAGTGGGTCTCACTCAAGCACGCTCCTCAAATCTTCATCTTCATCTTTAGTTCCATTAAGCCAAATCCGTCATGCTTTGCCCTCCACGGAGTATCCTTGACCTAATCCACTTAGGCCACCGCCGTGGTTTCAAGACACCACCACTTTTTTCGGTATTGGCCAATTGACCGAAATGCCCCTCTACCGACCTTTCACGATTCCTTCACATCGAAGCATCATCCATGCTTCGCCATCATCCATGTGGTCCCAGACTTCTCGCCAAGCCTCTCACGCGTCTAGATCCCATCGAATCGTCCTTGCTTGGAAACGGGCCCAAGCCACTTGGTGCACCACATACCTCACCATGCACTATGACCACACCCGGCTTCCTTGACGGTTCTGGACCAGCTTCTCCATGAGCTTAGTCCTAGTCCACCCTGTTTTTTCTCGTCATGTCCATCACCGATATCTCCTGCTCTGGTTCCTCGTCTTCTTGGCTTGTAACTACCCCGCTAGCCTCGGTCATCTTTCAGCGGCACATTGATCGTTCTGGATCTAAGCTCTCCTAGCTTAGTCTCGATCCCGTCCGCCTCACCATGATGTAGCTCCGGAGTCCTACAACCATCACTGACAACCAAACTGTCACATAGTACCGCTCGTCACACAAAATCATCAATTTACACAATTGACGAGTCAAGAACACATACCTTCAAAGTTTCGCTCCCGGAAGCATCACTTTATATTAGAAGATCTTTGCTCAAACTTTGTCTTCCATGGTTCTTGTCTATCTTGCACCTTGCTTAAGTCCAACCATCTTACCCGGCATCCATGAGCGTTCTGGACCTTGGTTCTCCTAACCAAGTCCCGGTCCTCCTCACCGTTGACCATAGTTGACTCCAAGCCGCCTACACAACAATAGACCAAGTAACAATTTTTAGGCACAAGTTCTTTGCAACTTAACCCACATTAGTCTGTAAGAATATAATGCAAATATATGCACAAATCCCAAGCTCCCAGGACCAACTCAACAAAGTTCACTGCCTTCCCCGATGCTTGAACCCCTTCTCTAACCAGCTGGTCTGGTCACCACCTGCCCGGTTAGACCGCACCACCGGTCTGACCACCAGCAAATGTCTGATCAGACCACTTTGCAAATTTTCCCAAGTCCTAGACTGCACTCTCTCTAGAAATTTCAAACTTGATCTAGTTTCGCATCGAAACTCAATTTTCCATGAGACCTAGTGCAAACACATCAACTCACATCCCTATACAAGTGATTTTTGGTGATTCCCAAAATTCCAACGTTTTCAACTAGTCTGGTCAGACCGCCACTCTAAGGCCGATTAGACCACCTCTTGCCTGACAGTCAGTAGGAACTTCACGAAAATCGAGAGTTTGAATCCCAAACACCTCGACACCATTACCAATAGTTCAGCACTAAGATTATGATCATCTACATGATCTCCACAAAATCTAAGATGATTATTTTAGGAAAGATACTGAAATGAACAATGACAATAGAGGTAAAACAACACTACATCTACTTACATGGCTTATAAAATGGAAATGTCTTTTGTAAAAGGAACATGACATGTTGCATTCATAGAGAAGGCAAGGAAGATTTTAGTTGATAAGCTCATGCTTCACCGAATCTTTAGCAATGCTAATAGAACCTATACTACCAGACAAAAGAGGAGTTGATGCTGAAACAGAAACACCAAAATTCTCAAATAACCACTGTAGCCAAGTAACCTCCGCAGTCAACAAAGCCATAGCTCGCAACTCAACAAGTAACCTCCGCAGTCAACAAGAAACTGATGTCTACTTCTTAGTCTTCCAAGCAATGGGAGAACCACCTAGAAAAACACAGTATGCAAAGAGAGACCGACGATCAGAGTGATCACTAGCCCAGGTGGCATCAAAATATGCCTAGAGCTGTAAAGAGATAGAGCGAGGGGGAAAAAGAAGACTAGTGATGGTTCCACGAAGATATTGTAGAACAAGAAGAAGATGACTATAGTGGAGCTGAGTGGGAGCAGAAACAAACTGACTCAAGATATGCACAGGGTATGAAATATCAGGATGAGTGACATCCAGATAAACAAGACTTCCAACAAGGTGATGATAGCGAGTAGGATCAGTAAGAGGCTCACTATTAGTGGGCCAAAGATGAACATTTAGCTCCATAGGAGTCTCAGCTATGCGCTGATCATTAAGAGAAGCACAATAAAAAAAATCATGGATATACTTTTCTTGGGACAGATAGAAGCCCTCAGGCGTAGAAATAACGCCAACCCCAAGAAAGTAGCGAAGAGGTCCAGATCATACATGAAATCGCTTATTAAGGCTCCTTGACAAAAGTGATGTCTTGAGAATCATCTCCAAATAATGATCATATCATCAACATATAAAAGAAGAAGCATCCGACCGCGAGGCGAAGTGTGAATAAAAAGAACAGGATCATAAGCATTGGCAGAAAAACCAGCCACAGTGACAGCAGAAGAGAAACGATCAAACCAGACACGAGGAGCTTGCTTGAGGCCATAAAGAGAGTGGCGAAGGCAACAAACCATACCCTCAAAAACAAAATACCTCGATGGTGTCTGTATATAGACCTCCTCATGCAGCTCACCATTGAGAAAAACATTCTTGATATCAAGCTGAGAGATGGACCATACCCGAACAGAAACCACAAGAAGAAGAGTGTGAACGGTGGTCATATGAGCCACAAGAGCAAAAGTCTCATCATAATCATGACCATGCTCCTACTGAAACTCACGTGGTACAAGACGAGCCTTGTAGTGCTCAAGAGAACTATTAGAGCGGTTCTTAACCTTGTAGACCCACTTGTATGTGATAGGAGTAACACACGCGGGAGGAGGGACAAGATCCCACGTGCCAGTACGCTCAAGGGCGGCAATCTCTTCTACCATCGCATGCTGCCACTCCTGATGAACAGTAGAATCACGATAAGAGGTCGGTTTAGCAAAGGCAGCAGCAGCACAAGCAAAGCGCGTAGGAGACCGAATAGACTGGCGATCACGAAGAGCATATCAAGGAGAAGAGGCTAATGAAGATGAGCCATGAAAAGAAGATGGCGCATCAGAAGAATCTTCAAGTCATGAATGGCAAGTGTAGTAGAGAGGATGAGAAGGAACAAGGCCAGGAGGAACATCTGGAGAGGGTATCGGTGATGAAGGAGGCACCGACAGTGAAGGCGATGCCGATGAGAAAGGTGTCACATGAGAGACCAAAGGCTGTAGTGGAGGTGTGGTGATTACAGGGGTGGCAGGAAAAGTCAGAAAAGAAAGTGGCTCGACAAAAGATGCTGGAGTGGTGGAAGGAGAAGGACGAGGGTAGAAAGGACGAGACTCATCAAAAGTGGCATCTCGAGAAATCCGCATTTTTCTACCAATAGGATCCCAACAATGATATCCCTTATGCTCAGCGCTATAGCCTAGAAAAACACATTCGATGGACTGAGTGGTTAGCTTGGTGCACTCACGAGGTGGAAGAAGAACATGGCACACACACACACACCCAAAAAGCCGAAGACCAAAATAATCAGGAGTCTTGCCACAGAGACACTCAATTGGGATCCTAAAGAGCAGAAGAAGGCTAAACATTGATTAAGAAAGTGGCAGTAGAAACAGCCTTAGCCCAAAAGTGTGGTGGAACAACAGAACCAAGCATAAGAGCACGGGCTGTCTCAAGAAGATGATGATTCTTTCGTTTAGCCACACCGTTCTGGGCATGAGCACCAGGGCAACAAAACTGGGAGAGAGTGCCCTGCTCAGCAAGAAAACTACGAAGAACACCCGACAAGTATTCTCCAGTAGAATCAGCACGAAGAACACGAATAGGAGAGTCAAACTGAGTACGGATCATAGTGGTAAAAGTCTTGTAGAGATAAATAGAACCTCACTACGAGATGATATAAAGTATAGCCATGTGTGTCGAGAAAAATCATAAATAAAAACTATATAATATCAACGACCTCCTTTCAAACGAAGAGCGGATGCCATACATCAGAATGAACAAGATCAAAAGGACGCTGTGACACTGACTCACTGGAAGGATAGGGGAGTTGAAGCTATTTACCAAGCTTACAACCCTGACAATTTAGAGAAGCATCACCAGACACAGACCATAAAAGACCACGATGAACTAAAGAAGATAGATGTGACCCACAATGATATCCTAAATGATGATGCCACCAAGCAAAAGACAAAGTGGAGGTTGCAGCAGAAGCGGAGGCAGTGGTAGAGGCAACAAGACTGATAGGGGCAGCGGAAGGAAGATAAAGTCAGTCAAGCTCCCAGAGACGTCATGAGTCATGGTGGCGAGGGCCAATACCAACCAGAGTCCCCGTGCGTCGATCCTGAACACAACAAGAATCAGAATCAAGAATAACACGACAACTATGATCAGTGAGCTGATTGGTAGATATGAGCTGCATGGTTAGTTTAGAAACATGAGAAACACCAGGAACATGAAAAGAGGAATTCGAAAGAGTGCCTCTTCCTGTAATAGAAAGAGAGGTACCATCTGCTATCTGAACAGTGATAGGAGCAGCTAAAAGACTAATGGAAGTGAGACTGGTGGAATCAGATGTCATATGAAAGGAAGCACTGGAGTCCAAAATCCAAGGTGATATACCTGAGGAAGAAGAAGTAGAAGGTGGTCTCTCACTAGAAGATTGGGCAGCAGAATCAGTAGAACCGAACAGTGCAAAGGCAGACATGCGATGGAGCAATGTGAGAAGCTCCTGAGTATTAGAAGCACCGGAGCTCCTCTCAGAGGAGGAACCACCAATGCCCTTTGGAGGACGGCTACCATGACGTAAATCCTTCTTCCTATAGCATAACTGCACCACATGTCCATCTTTGTTGCAATAGGTGCAGCGGAGTCCCCTAGCAACAATAGCTGTCATTAGGGAAGGCACCACTGGTGAAGGACTAGCAGGAGACGTAGCGGGTGTAGAAGTTAGACGAGCTGCCAGAATCGAAGGAAACGACGGTGATTACAGTAGACCCACAGCACAAAGACGAATCTCCTCAGCACGAACAGATGCAAGGCCTCCAACAGAGTCACACGAGGATGGCGGGCCAACAACTGAGCACGAGTCTACTCATACTTAGCCCGAAGACGTGTCAAGAAGTCGTAGATGCAATGAAGCTCCAGGTGAGACTGCTGATGCTGACAGCACTGATAAGTGTAGCAAACATCCGGTCCTAAAGAGTCAATCTGACGCCATACCGCGGACAACTGGGCATAGAACTCGTCTACAGTGGCATCTCTCTGCTGCAATGACTGCTCTTGATGCACAACAGCAAGATACAAGGAATCACCAGACGTCTCGTAGCGGTTGCGCAGATGCGCCCACATCAACTGTGCAGAAGCCAAGCCAACCACATCCCCCGTGAGATGCACTTCCATACTAGCGACCAGAATAGTAGAGGCATGGGCATCCTCATCAATCCATGTCTTGTAGGCAGCATACCGAGTCTGAAAAGTCTCCATGGCATCCTCAAAAACATTAGATGCCTCTTTACGAGTGTCTTTGGAAGCATCCTTTGGGAGCACAAGCTCAACAAGTGGAGCAGATCGAGGCAGACAAGGCAGCACGCCAGTGAGAAAATCCTAAAGGCGCATGTGCTGAAACCAATCTCGATAATTGAGACCATCGAAGATCACCTAGCAACGAGGAATATAAACCGTACCCGAAGAGGATGACTTTCTTTAAGGGAAAATTGGCTACAGGACACTGAAATTTTAGGTCAATGGCTATTGGACATCCAAAAAACGTGGTTTCACCAAAAGACACTAACATTTTGTGGCTATTTGCTGTAGGACACTGACCCTATTAAAATATTATTTCTAGACTAAAGAGGAGAGAGAAAGGTAGTGAAAAGTCCGCTTTACCCTCCATCTTCTTCCTTCGTTCCTATTCCCCCTTTGTCTTCTCTCCTCTTCTCTCACCCGAATGGCCGAACCAGCTCCTTCCCCTTCCTTCCCATCCCACTGCGTCGCCTTAGGCTGCCACAACCGCTAAATCCCTCTCTTCACATGACGCCTTCTCCATGCCGCCCCGAGCTTCTTAGCGCGACACCTTCTCTTCCCATGCTCCTCTAGCGTTCTCTGCGCCGCCCTGAGCTCCACGTTGCCCCGAGCCTTCTCCGTGCCACCCTGGGCACGTCACCCCGAGCTCCATTATTGCCTCCCCCCTCCTCCGCTCCTGCCTCCCGTCTTCGCGCAACCCCTTCTTTGCACCGCCCCGAGCCTATGCTCCTCTGTCCGGCTTCGTGCCGTGCACGGGCGTGGCCACTTCTCTGTATCGCCTCAAGCTTCTCCCCACCGCCCCGAGCTCTGCGCTGCCCCGAGCCTTCTCCGTGCCACCTTGAGCACGTCGCCCCGAGCTCCGCTGTCGCTTCCCCCATCCTCCGCTCCCGCCTCCCCCTCTTCACGCCGATGACGCTGGCATGGGCGGCATCCACGGCTTCTTCTCCTTCGCTCCTGCCTCCTCTCGCCCGCCACGACCACCGCTGCCACGAGGCCGCATGTGCTCGCCACACCCTGGCGAGGCCCCTTCTCTGCGCCATCTCTAGCCTCGCCATCACATCCGACGAGTACGCCATGGAGATTCTCTGTGTTTTCTCTGTTTCTGTGGATTTGGGGAAGAAGATCAACGGCAGCAAAGTAGTTAGGTTAGTGAGGAAATTAATTAGTGTTAAGTGCAATTAGTTAGCCATTAATAATTTATTAGTTTTTTGTATGACATGTGGGTCCAAAGCCCAACACTACAGACGGTGGAACCAGACCGACCGAGGCGGAACCTTTGTCTTAATTTAACCAATTAGTGTGCATTGAGGGTATGGAGGACATTTTACAAAGTTTCTCTCTCCTAATTACTCAGATATATTATTTTAATGAGAGGAGTGTCTAACAACAAATAACCACAAAATGTTAGTGTCTTTTGACGAAACCACTTTTTTGGATGTCCAATAGCCAAATACGCAAAATTTCAGTGCTCTGCAGCCAATTTTCCCTTTTTTTTAAAAAAAAACTAAATCTTTATAAGGAAACCACCAACGTTTCCATCTTTGACCCAAACGGTTCGAGCTCAAGTACAAACTAGACCGAGGCAGTGACTAGGCTCGGCGGAGGCGCTTGGAGGCTCGTGTGGCCGCGATGGATCGATCCCATGCACGGTGGATCCGGTGGGAGGGCGGTGTCACGGTCTCGAGTGCAGGGGCGGCGGCTCTACCTCGCAACAGCAGGCAGCGAAGCAATGCGGAGCGATGCTCGGGTGACGCGGATCTGGGCTCAGGCAAGAGGCGACACCAATAAAATCGAGGCAACACTGAGCGGATTGAGGTGACAACACCTCGGTCGGTGAAACCAGCGATGTCGGTGACCGGACGAGCGGCGACGACTAGAGCAGGCGGGCGGTCGATAGAGAACGGCAGCGCCGGAGAAGACGATGGCGGCAGGCGCAAGTGGATGGGGAGCGATGGCGATTTGACGGACAAAACCGGTGGCAAAGCGGTTGGAGAAGAGAAACAGTGGCGGTGACTTGACGAAAACCCTAGGTAGGCTTTGATACCATGTTATAAATAATACTTCTATTCATTATGAAGCCAATGGGTCAATATATATATAAGTACAAATATAACATATATGCAGATAACTTCTTGTATAAGAGCAAAAATACACAGGTACACATCTAACAATTACTACAGTACATCACATTCGTCTTGTAAAAAAAAAAACCACTGGTACTGCAGTCATCCTGTTACATTAGTACACATGTACAGATGACAAAATGGTATCTCTGACTCTCTCACCCCTAATCAACGGCTGCTCTTCTGAAAGCTCTTCTTCCTGGCAAGCATGCGCTGTGGCTTCCGTATCTCGCAGTTATACATGTAGCTGTAGTGAGGCGGTATGGGAGATCTCCATGCAAGAACCTCAAATTTCCCATGGAGCCGAGTGCTTCCGGACAACACTTGCTGCATGGTTGTTATCTTAGAATGATCATCAGCTCCGTCCTGATCAGGGAAATCTCTTTGATACTCGTCAAGGATCGTGCAGTACTCTGCAGGTCTGTTGATTCTTCGAACATGCACCAGTTTCTTCTCCTGCGAAGGGCTAACCGGGTCTGCACCGAACATGAAGGGGCACTTTTTTCTGCATTCTCTGACGCATGCAAGAACCATGCCCCAAAATCTTGCGTTGGGGTTAGCTCTCAGCATGGCGGCACCTACGTTTCCACATATGAACGACCCATTCAGCTCCATGGCTATCTCCATTGCTATGGATGCCAGACTCGGTTGCTCCTCCGGATCGGTGTTTCCAAATGCGAGCACCTTGAAGAAGTACAGTATGCTTCTCGAGTAAATAATTCTACCTTGAGGGCTCGCGCTGTTCCAAAGCTTGCAATCTTGTCTGATCGGCTAGAAATTATGATCTTGCTACCATGTCCAACACGACTTTCATGAGTCGAGTACAACCTTCTCCAAACACCCTCGTCAATATCCCCATTTATTTCTATAATAACCAAAATTCTTTCCTCTCCCGAGGTGGTGCGGTTTTGATGCTTGATTATGCCACCATCTCTTAAGGTTCTTAACATTTCATATTTAAGATCATCATCTACAGTAAACAACACGATTCGAGAAAAACGGTCTCGCACCCGTTCATCACTGCACGCATGCTCAATAAGGATGCTCTTTCCGACTTTTGCCGGACCAATAATAGGTAAAACACCAAGATTTGCAGCACCAGGAGACCCGTTTTGCAACAAGAAGTTGATGATACGTTCCATTTCCACATGACGGCCAAACATGCACTTCTCCATAAGCATGTATGTGCTATACGGCTGGCGGTACAAAGGCGGACAACCCCTTAGAAACTTGACAAACTCTTTCACATCAGCTACCATGATCTCTAGATCCGAGATCACTTGTTGCAAATCACTTACACCCTGATTATTTCTGATGAACAGCTGAACACTTGCAAATCACATACACCCTGATTATTTCTGATGAACAGCTGAACACGCTTGGCAGGATTGAATTTAGACAGGGCGAAAGAGTAATCGTCACTTACTCCATGATCATCTATGGCGTTGTCCTTCTCTTCATGAGCTTGGTGTCTGAAGGTGTCGAGCACGTAGCAGCCTCTGTACATTTCCCGCTGCAGCATCTTAAGCTGCTCGAGCATGGCTTGGTTTTGGATCTGCCGGCCCTCTGCCTCCTCGACGATGACGCGGACCCGCAGCAGCTTGCGCCGGAGGTTCTCCTCCACGGTCGGCAGAGCCGCTGGGTTGGGGAATTTCTCCAAGAGGAAGGAGATGGATCGATGGGCAAGTTCACTGACAGCTGCAGAGAGAGCCATGTTCAGCATAGACCACTCTCCACTGGAGGGTGGTGCCTTGCATAGGGAAAGAAGTCCTGAAAATTTTGTAGTCTTTGCTTTGTTGTCAAATCTCTCTTTTAATCAGCTTCTACCAAGTAGGAACAATTAATGGAATACTCAGTAAATGCTAGAATTAATATTTGCTTAGCCGCCAGTGACATGTACGGCCCTTTGACTTTATCCTTTTGTCTTAGAAAAATGGACAGCAAAACACAAGAAAACAACAGAACTGACACAACTGAACAAACCTACACTAGTATAGATAGGGCCATCACAGACGGTTCAAAACCGTCATCACAGATGGTTTTTGAACCATCTGAATTGGTGCGTCTGTGATAACAGACGGTTCCAAAATCGTCTGTGATAAGGCCCAACACAGACGGTTTTTAGTTGAAACCGTCTGTGAAGGACTAGTATCACAGATGGTTTCTACCAAAAACCGTCTGTAAAGGACTAGTATCACAGACGGTTTGCACCAAAAACTGTCTGTGATATGTATGATATCACAGATGGTTCTATTTACAAACCGTCTGTGTTATCCTACGTATCACAGACGGTTCTAACAAAAAAACGTCTGTGATAGTTCATTATGCCAAACTAAATTTTTTCTGATTTTTAGCTAGCCTCACGAATTACTAGCCATGCCCTCTGAAAACAAGCAAGCAGAAAACAGATAGATGACAAATGAATCAATTGTTGACAACTCAAAGTGATCATTTACAACTCAAAATCAATTACAAAAGAATATGTTCAAGTATTGTCGCTAGAGTTATAATTGAATTACAACTACTCAAAGTGAATTACAATTGAATCAATTGTTTGAAGGTCGTTCAACGGTGTCGATGGTGTGAAACTCTCCATCGGCGTTAACGATGTCCGTCTTGATGAAGCCGCAGAGCGCTCCTCGAACCTCCGAGATCTCGCTCATAGCGAATGAATCTAAATCGAGTATCATCTTCTGTCGCTAGCAGGAGTAAAGTAGTAATCATATATAGTTAAATTTATAATTAAAAAATAATTATTGCGAGACCGACAAACCTCTAGATCATTCGTCTTAGCACCCATGATTTGTTGCATATGATGACAAACGTAGAATGCACATAGGTGATCTTGTTTTTGCTGGTGGCACTGCAAAAATAGAATTACATAGATATGTATAGTTAGTTCGAGATACATTATTACGAAGTGTGATACAGGATTATTGTGTTGTAGCTTGTACCGAAAATCACTTCCTGTGTTGCAGTTTTGTGCTCGACCCCTTGTATGCCCCTCCCTCAGTAACATAGGCGTTGAATGACCTACATGATTCCAAAAAGTTATCCTCGGCCATTTCAAAGCGAAGAAATACTACAATAGAGTTATGTATGGAGAAAATAAGCATACCTATCGAGTATTCCTTCCACAAGGGTGAAGTCGTGGGGTTTGTTGAGTAGGGAATCAAGGTATATTACCTTGCTCCTCTTTGGTAGAATGACTAAAAGGATCCAGTGGTACCTACTCATGTATGTTGCTATAATCATTAAACCTAAGTTCATGCTGTGTATAAAGTACAAATAAAATTTGTATAGCAAGTAGTGAAGCACTTACTTCTGGTTGTAGGGCACCAGTATGTAGTCCTTGTCGTCCTGAGCAAGCAATCCCGTCGTTATGTATTTCACGACGTAGGATGCGTCTGCGGCGTAGGTTGCTTGGGCCCTTGGATAAGTAGTGACATCAAAATGTACTTCCGCTTCATACACAGCCAAGGAGGAAGATTGTACATACATAGATTCACGGGCCAGGTGCTATGTCGGCTGCTCATGTTGCCGAAAGGATTCATTACATCTGTACTCAACCCTAACCTTATGTTCCTCGGTTCCACACCGAACTCTTCGAAGCTCTGATCGAAGTTTCTCCACTGGGCAGAATCGGCAGGGTGTCTTAGCTTTTCATCTTTCTTACGCTCCTCCGAGTGCCAACGCAGCAATCTTGTCTCTTTTGGGTTCGCAAATAAACGCTTCAAACGCAGGATCACAGGTAAATATTACAACATCTTAGCAGGAGGTCCTTACTTCACCTTAGCAGTATTCTTACGCTTGTATCGGGATGCTTTGCACACGGACATACATGCATGTCTGCATACTCTTTACGGTAGAGGATACAATCGTTCGGACATGCATGTATTATTTCTACTTCCATTCCCAATGGACAAAGAACCTTCTTTGCTTAGTAGGTGGTGCTGGGCAACACGTTTCCCTCTGGAAGGATATCCGCTAGGAGACCTAACAACGTCGTGAAACTCTTGTCGGACCAACAATTGCTTGCCTTCAATTTCAGCAGTTCAAGCATGGTTGACAACCTTGTGTACTCCAGCTTGCAGCTAAGGAACAAAGGTCTTACCGAGTCCTCCATTAAGCCCTCGAATTTACAAAACTCTCTCTCACTATAGTTCTCTTCTGCACCGCGTAGCATCTGATCCAGATTGTCATCGTGCGATCTATCCTTATCAAAAGCACAGTCCACATCCGACATATCATTGACTTCCTCGGTGATGTCATCATTATTAACTTCCTGTACAATCTGCTCTTCACCGTGACTGGTCCAACATGTATACCCTTTTTTGAAACCCCTTCGAATCAAGTGCGCTTCGATCTACACCGAGTTGTTAAACATCTTCAGATTACCGCAATCAATGCATGAACAGTACATAAATTTTATCCCCTTCTTCAACATATCTTGCTCGATGGCTCTTCTAAAAGCAAGCACGCCATTAATGTACTCTTGACTTACACGGCTCTCACCGTACATCCAGTTTCGGTCCATCTACGCTACGCATGTAACAAATTAGTGTCAAATTAGTAATTAGCCTAGACCAAATATAAAGGGTTAAAGATCGTTACCCTCGGAGCTCACGACGAAAATACCAAATATCACGCGATATTCCTCTCCTTCTCCTTCTCCTTTGATCCCTTCCTCCTATCCTTCTTCTCCTTTCCTCCTCTCTTTAGCTTCCTCCTTTCCTTCTCCTCTCTAAGGTGGCGCAATGGGGGAGGAGGCAGCAAGGTGCTGGTGGCACAATGGGGGAGGAGGCAGCAAGGTGCTGGTGGCGCAATGGGGGAGGAGGCAGCAGGGTGGAGGAGGCGCTAGGGGTAGGGTCCTGACCTTCTCCTCTCTAAGGTGACGCAATGGGGAGGAGGAGCAGAGTGGAGGCGCTTAGGGCAGGGAGGTGGCGCAATGGGGAGGAGCAACAATGTGGAGCCAGTGGTGGGGGTCTGCATTACAGGAGGTGACGAATGGGGAGGAAGCGGCGAGGTGGAGCCAGGGTAGGGGGTTTGTCGGGTGTATTTATAATACCAGAATATCATAGACGGTTCTTAATAAGAACCGTCTGTGATAATCCCTCATCATAGACGGTTCTTATTAAGAACCATCTGTGATAATTCATAGACGATTCTTAATAAGAATGCTCAGGATTACGTAGATTATCACAGACGGTTCTTATTAAGAACCATCAGTTCAAGTTATAAACGCGTAATCACAGACGGTTCTTATTAAGAACCGCCAGTTCAAGTTATAAACCATCTGTGATAGTTACGTATCACAAACGGTTCCAAAGGAACCGTCTGTGATGAAGCGTCTTCTATAACATGTTTTGTAGTAGTGCTACCAGACTCCCTCGTATTAGACTTTCTCAGTGTCCCCGTATTTTCACCGTTGGATCTCTCAACTATGATATTGCTTTATATATTTTCTCTTAGCCACCTGTACATATCCACACCACCGACTTGTCATGCATGATGCGTGGGGATAAGGTGAACCCTAAAATTTTGGAAAAATAAATGCAAAATTCGCTAGGACATCGAACTTTTATGGTATTTACTCTAGGACATTGGCTTTTGTGTATTTGCCTAAATACATTGTAAAATCATGACTATTTGTTATAATACACCCCGGCCATTAAAATAATATATTTGATTGGAAAGTCTATTTTGCCCCTATCAATTGGAGAAATCTGAAATGTGACCAAATTGCCCCTTTGTGAGATTATAGAAGGAAGAAGAGAAGGGGACAATTTGGTCATATTTCATATTCTCTCCTTGACAATGGCAAAATAAACTTTTTCACCCGCCTTCTCTCTCCTCTCTCAACCAAATATATCATTTTAATAGCTAGAGTGTCTTCTGACAAATAGCCATGATTTTGCAGTGTGTTTGTGCAAAGGCACACAAAACCGGTGTCTTGGAGCAAATGACACAAAAGTTTGGTGTTATGTAGTCAATTTGCTAAAAATAAACTATTGGTAGTAACTAGTCGATTTCTCATGCAATTACGAGGTTTGGTGTAGTATAGTATAACTCTATGCAACTCCAAATTTTAAAATAAACTATTAGTAGTAATGTTTTAGGTTATCCTTCTTTAGGGATGTTTTAGGTTATTCAGTGCAAAATTATGGGAGTAGATAGCAATTACCGTCACTTAGAGGCCCAATACTTGTAAAGCACATTGTTTTGTTAAGTAGGCCCTTTAATCGGGTAAGTGCCAAGGGCCATTAAAACAACTAGGTAGGCTTCATGCACTACGCCGTGTGCAGACATCTAAAATATGAAAGGTCGGGGAAATATGCAAGTGTATTCCTCACCAACACAACATAACTGAAAAAGTTGGCAAAGAAATAAACTGGTATGAAAAAAATACAGGAAAGAACATCTGTATGTCTAACCATCAATCAATTAACACAAACATGAAATCTATACCAACCTCAGACATTTTACGCCATCAGGAATGGAGTGCAATATTGAAGCATAACAACAAATGAAAAAGAAGCATTGAAGCATATGTATAAGAGCAGTGGTGCCCTGAATGAAGAAACTCCCAGCCCAATGCAGCAACATTGCGGATCAATGTAGCCAAGTAAAATCGGGTAATGAAACCTCAGAACCTGAAAAAAAATAAACAATAAATACAGTGTTTGATGTATGCATACCAACAATAAAAGAGGAATATGGGCAAGGAAACATAAAAACCGATGGCTACTGAAATTGGGACTTTGAAATAGTAAATTTGATAGAAGAAAATGAATGATCCACAATCTACATAGAAGCTTTATTCATACTCTAAGTAGAAGCGATCATACACGATAGGTTGTCCCAACAGTCCACAAATACCACTTTCTCATTCTTACACGGGTGGAAATTATGAGCTACGATAAAAGATGCTTAATAACCAAACATCTAAACCAATAATGTTTAACTACATTCTTGGTAATGAAAAACCGAAATACTAAATCTATTTACCTTTCCACCTAGAAGGCCAGCCAAAAAAACAACCCATAGACTTCAAACCAATCTTTTTGAAATGAAACGACAAAATTCTTTTACAAAACGCCAAATGAGAAACAATAAATTCACCGATTTCTGGTTCACCCATGTTGTTCTAAACTTCCATGATAGAAAAAAGACCTAAGTGAGATTTACATATCTCGATACAGTAAGTGGTTACCTAGCTCAATTTTTCAAGTTCTATAAATTTCATTATGAACTATCGGAACTGAGAACAACGGCAAAATAGCAAAAACAAAAAACAAAAACAAAACAAAACTTACCCAAGAACACGAAACAATAAAATTTCAAAAATGCAAAATATGAAACAACAATCTCAGCGCTTTCTCGTTCATTAATGTTTCCAAACTTCCATGATAGCCAGAAGAACTTAGTGAGATTTACATATATCAACAGAGTAAGTGGCTAGCTAGCACAATTTTCTAGTTTCCAAAAATTTAAGTGGTTAGCTAGCTCAATTTGCATATCTTAACGATGCCAAAATAGGGGGGATATACCGAAGAACACGAAGCAATAAAATTTCTTAACTCCTAAAAATGAGATACTCGCAATTCTCCAAGCGTCTATCTTGATCCAACCAGTAGCAAGGCCCATATCAATAGCCATTGAGTCATTTTTGCCAAATAGCGAACAATTTCATCCAATCACATCCGTGAAAGTGCAAGGAGCAAAGTGAAAAGAGAGACAAATAAAAGAATGTAACATCCTAAATTTAGGGTTTGTATTTAAAATATATAAAAATGTGGTCATTTTAAAACTTTTACTGCATCTCTTGGTCATTCAATTTATTTGGATTTCAAATCGAGGTTTTGTTGTTTTAAAAACCTAAAACATCAATTTATGGAAAACATAAACTCATGAGATAAATAAAACAAAGTGAAATAAAGAGGTAATTAAAAATGTAGACTTATCATAATTACACTAAGTATGTAATGGGATAATTAGTTAAAGTATACCTTGCAAAATTTCTTCAATTCAAATAAACTAAAATGCAAGCAAACAGAACCCTAAAAGATTTTTTGAGAAAAACATACTACATGAAAAACCCTAGAAAATTTATATAAGCATCTACACTATGACCTAGGCCTCCCCTAAAATTTTTAGAATTTTTGGAGTTAGTTTGCTATGTCAAATAAATTCCTAAAACCTTAGATGTTTCCAATTAAATAAAAACCAAAAAAAAATCTAAACCCTAATCTCCCCTCTCGCTGACGGGTTGTCGGGACCCAAAATTACGGTTCGGGACCCTCTGTGTTTAATGCACTAGCCCAGGATCATGCTAGTGCACACAGTGTCAACAAAGATGGCAATCGATCCATACAAGCGGATAATAACATAAACGATTAACTTTGATTAACAAATAATGGTTTTGACCTTAAGGTCGAGTTTACAACTATTGAGCCACGCAGGGCTAACATAGGAAATAAACGGCAGCGGAAACATAAACGGTAGTGGCACCCCATCGGTTCGCCACAGGCAACCGACTGGGATCAAGACCTCACGATCAGGCACCTTCGATGTACTCGTCCTCGAATGCTGGTGAAGACTCCTCCTCTGCTTGATTCGTCAAAACAAGCGTGAGTACACACCGTACTCGCAAGCCACACCACAGAGATGCAAAATATATATATGCTGGCTTTTTACAAAGGAAGGCATTCTGTGGCTCTTTTGCATAAATGCCACTTTTGCAATTGAATACAATTAATAGATTAAAGTCAGGTAAAACAAATAGACAATAATAATTTTAACAAGTTATTTCACAAAGACACACACACAGCCTAACAGGTTATTCACATAGCTAGATGATTTAATCACATAGCTCCCTTCCCACACAATTTTATGAAAATCTACCCCTAGTGTCAAATCGAGCATTGTCCATGATCATGACGCGCTATTGAATAGATTAAGTTACACTCTGCAGAGTTTGTACACTTTACCCACAAGATACAATTAGTGTAGCTAACACTAATCATAACAAAGCATTTCAGATACCTTATCCTACTATGCTAGGCCCGTCTCAAAACAGGCATGTGGTCGCACAGAAGCTCTGGTTCAATAGAGCACATGGTGAGGTCCTTAATTGACCAAGGCAAGACTTCCACTAACTAAACCACATAGACACACTGATTTTTAATATTCACAGATCCACACAGTCCACCCCTTTCACACAGTATCCACCCCTTGCCTCAGTCCAAAATCTTTTACCACCCCGGTTGATTTAAGTGCAACATATGCCACAAAGACACATAGTACACACAGTTTGTTCACATAGTTTCATATTCACTTAGTCAATTTATAACAAATATACATGACAAGTGAGTCGTGGCATGGCTAACAATCTAATACTTAACTAACCAACCCACGTTGGTGCTACAATATTTACCAACTAATTATCAACTAGGGTGACAAGGAATCAAGGCTTAACAATTACACAAGGGAGGCATATCAATTTGGAATTAACTCATCGCACCCAAAAGCTTTTAAATAAATACTTGAATTAAGATGCAGAATTTGAATTAAAATACTTTTATAAAACTGGGAAGCAAAATGGTCAAGGGCATAGCTTGCCTTGAAAAGGATCTAGGAATTGATCTTGGTCTTGGAAAGGTCCTTCTTCTTCAACTCTTCCAAAGAAACGTCGAAGTCTACTCGCAAAACGACACAAACAAACAAAACTAAATAAAACCAGAAGCAAATAACTCCAATAAAATAATTAAAAATCTCCAATAGATAGATCTGGATTTTAGACGAATTTAGAAATTTGAATGGATGGATTTGGAGTTAGGATTCAATTATTATGAATTTTACAAATTTTAACCTAAATTTGGAAATTAAATAAATTCTAAATTCTCAAACTAAACTGAACTCCAAATTACATAATTATATGTTATTTAATTAGACAATAATTTTCTAAGATTTTAGCAATTTAAATCATCCAATTTGGATTTGGGATTCAAAAGGTATGAATTTTACAAGTTTTAACCTATCTCTTGAATTTTAAATGAATTTCTAAATTTAAACAAAAGTCAAATTTAAATAATTTTGATTTGATTAGCTAGATCTTAATTCTATATGAATTTAGAAATTTGAAACACCCAATTTGGAGTTTGGATGCAAAAGTTATGAATTTTACAAATTTAAACCTAAATCTGTTATTTAACAATTTCTGAATTATTTTTCTAAAGGAAATTCTAATTATTGCGCAAGGTGACGTCGTGAAGGATTTTCCGGAAAATAAATGAATTAAAGAATTAATCGACACGTGGGACCCACATGTCGCTGATTTCTACCATGGACCAAGTCCACCGAGCCACCGGATTTAAACAGTCTTTGGCGTGGCGCACATGCGCACAAGACGTATACCGACGCGCGCAGACGGACGTCGACACGCACGCACGCGGAGGTGAGGTGGCGGTGACGTGGCGCCCACGTCGGCGAGACGATAACGACGGCGGCGGATCGATCCGATGGTCACCGGCGCTACATGCTTTCGCCGGCGAGGTAGGTAATGTACGCGCGTAGTGACGCTATTGCGTAACACGATGAGGTACCTCCGGTGGTTGAGGTGGGCGGTGGTGGCGGCGGCGAGGTCGGAGCGACGGCAACTCGGGTTTTGTCGGCGGCGCTCGGTGAGGCTCGGCGAAATGGGTGGCTCCGGAGGTAGGTGCGGTGACGGCGAACACGGTGGGGTGCTCCACGACGATCGTGGCGGCGGCGACGGCGGCAAGATCGAAGAAATCCCACCCGGCGGCGAAAGCCCTAGAGCTCGAATTGGCGGCGTCGCGGAGGTTCTCGTGGAATTGAGCGAGGGTTAAGGAAAGGGGTGCGGCGATCCTCGGGTGGCTTTTATAGAGGTCGGGAGGCACCGGCGGCGTGGCGACGTGGAGGTCGTGGGCGGTTGCTTGGCGCTTGCGGGCGAATCGCGAGAACGAGGTCGTGGGGTGTGGTGGGGTGGTCGTGGGCGTCGTGGCGACGTCGCGGAGGACGCGGGCGGTTGAGGCGTCATTGTGAAGCTTCGGCGTTGACCGCTCATGGTGGTTGCGATTTAACGCGCTGGAGACGAAGGCGATGACCAGAAGCTGCCCGCTTGGCAAAGCAGACGGGAGGCGCCTGGCGGCAGAGGTGAGAAGCGGCGCTGCTGGCGAGATCGCCGCCCAACTCGGATCGGACGGCTACGTGAATGATTGGCCGAGATGAACAAAGGTCTTTGGTAGGAGAGATTTAGCCCAACATTGTTTGGAGATTTAAAATAGGTTTTTCCTTTTAGAAAATAGCGAAATTCAAATAAGCAATGGAAAATAGCAAATGAACTTGGAAAAATTCCGAAAATTCCGAAAATATATCCAAGCTCATAGAATCCAAATAAAATAGTTTTGACTATTGTTCATGTTGGAATTATTCATATTAAATTGTTTTGTTACTAAAGTCCAAGTTAAAGCTTTTGAACTAAATTCAAATAAATCCAAATGGTGAATTTTCTCTCTACCAACTATTTAAATGATTTTTAAAGCTCTAAAATTGGGATGTTACAAACCTCCCCTAAAAGGAATCTCGTCCCCGAGATTCAAGGCTAGCTGGAGAAAAGGCTAGGAACTCGGCTTTCAACTCTTCTTCACGCTCCCACGTTGCTTCACCTTCTGAGTGGTGGCTCCTCTGCACTTTGCAAAAATGAACTGTCTTTGCTTCGGTCCGACGCTCGCGACATCCGAATCTTGACCGCCGTTCTTTGTAGGTGAGGTCTTTTAGTTCAATTGACTCCACGGTGCTTGTTCTTCCGCACCCTAAGACACTTCTTCAATCGAGAGACGGAAAGACATCGTGTACTCGCTAGCGATCGTGGCGGCTCTAAGCGATAAGCCACTTCTCCACGGCGTTCCAAAATCTTGAACGGACCAACATACCGAGGGGCAAGTTTCCCTTTGGCATGGAACCTTTTCACACCTCCGAGGGGCGAACGGAGATACACAAAATCTTCGCTCAAAATCGAGATCACGGCGGCGATTGTCGGATAACTCTTCTGCCTCGATCGAGCTATCTTGACCTCTCTCGATCATGGACACTTGCTCTTCTACTTCTTGAATAATATCCGACCAAAGATCAGACGTTCAAATTGTTTCGACCAGTTCAACGGGTTCTACAGTTCGACCATACAAAGCTTCAAACGGTGACATTTGCAACCGGCTTGATAGCTGTTGTTGTACGAGAATTTCGCATATGGTAAACTCTTATCCCAACGGGTAGCATTTGCTAAGCGCCACGTGCTCTCAAAGATATCCTCCAATATTTGATTAACCCTTTCATCATCCATCTGTTTGGGGATGATACGCAAGATCTTGAAATTCAGTGAGTCCCTAAGGCTTCATGCAAACTCGCCAAAATCGAGAGGTGAATTGAGATCCTCGATCGACACTATCTTCTTAGGCACACCATGCAAACCGACAATCTTCGACATGTACTCTGCTAGACGATCTCTGAATAAGTGGTTTTGACTGTAAGAAATGGGCAACTTTAGTCAAACGATCCACTATTACCCAAATCGAATCGAACCCGATTGAGTCTTGGGTAGACCGTAATGAAATCCATTCGATTTCTTCCCACTTCCACTCTGGAATCTGCAAGGGTTGCAATGCACTGCTTGGGCCTCGATGTTACCTTTAACTTTCGACACACATCGCACAAGGCAACGAACTCGCGACGTCCGCTTCAAATTCGCCACCAAAACTTATTCTTAACATCCGATACATCTTAGTACTACCGGGGTGAATCGAATACTTTGAGTCATGGGCCTCCTTCAGATTAGCTGCCTCAATCCATCAATATCCGAACGCATAATACGCCCATTGATCCACAAGATATCCTCGATCATCCACCGTGAAGTCCTTGAACTTCCCTTCATCATCTTCTTCTTGATGTCGGAGAACTCGAAGTCTTTTCTACCGAAGCCGCGAATTTGCTTCTCCAAAGTAGACCGTGACTTCCAAGTTTGCTACTTAATCCTTCAGATACTACTTCTAGCTTCACTTCGAATTCCTCTTGAAGTTCGAACAAGGCTCTTTCACTTCCAAAGCATTGCAAAGGCTCTTACTACCAAAGCATCAAGCGACATTGGCTTTACCAGATGGTAATGGATTCCAAGATTATAATCCTTTATCAACTCTAGCCATCTCCTCTGCCTCATATTCAGATCCGATCGAGTGAAAATATATTTCAAGCTCTTATGATCTGTGTATACCTCACACGCCGACACCGATGAGGTAATGACGCCAAATCTTCAAAGCATGCACTACGGCAGCTAATTCCAGATCATGGGTAGGGTAATTTTCTTCATGCGGCCTTAACTGCCTTGACGCATAAGCGACCGCTCTTCCTTCTTGCATCAGGACACATCCTAATCCTTGACGTGAAGCGTCACAATAGATATCAAAATCCTTACGAATATCCGGCAAAATCAGCACTGGGGCTGAAGTCAAACGCTTCTTCAATTCTTGAAAACTTTCTTCACAAGCTGGGGTCCAGGTAAACTTTTTCTCTTTCTTCAACAATTGCGTAAGAGGTTTAGCAATTGATGAAAATCCTTCAATGAAACGGCGATAATATCCTGCTAATCCCAAGAAATCGCGAACTCGGTGTGATGACTTGGGTTGTCCCCAATGTAATCTGACTTTAACTTTATCGGGTCAATCACTACTCCTAAATTGCCATTACATGACCAAGAAAATCCACTTCCTTTTTCCAAAAATCGCACTTGCTAAACTTAGCATACAACCGATGCTCCCCGAGCTTTCTAGAATTAATCTCAAATGTTCAAAGATGCTCTTCTTCCGACTTGGAGTAAACCAAAATATCATCGATGAATACGACTACAAACTTGTCCAGATACTCCATGAATACCTTATTCATCATGTTCATGAAATAGGCAGGGGCATTAGTCAGACCAAAGGACATGACTAGGAACTCATAATGTCCATACCGCGCTGAGAAAGCGGTTTTAGGTATATCCTTAGGACAGATCTTCAATCGATGATAACCCGATCGCAGATCAATCTTCGAGAACACTCGGCCCCTTCATTTGATCAAACAGATCATCTATCCGGCAATGGGTACTTATTCTTGATGGTGACTTCATTGAGAGATCGGTAGTCGATGCACATTCTCATGCTTCCATCCTTCTTTTTGACGAACAAGACCGGCGCTCCCCATGGCGCATTTAACTAGGCCTCACAAAACCTTTCTCCAAAAGTTCTTCTATCTGCTTTCTTCATCTCCACTAACTCATCGGGTGGCATCCGATACGGTCTCTTCGAGATGGGTGTTGTTCTCGCACTAGATCGATGACAAACTCGATGTCACGATCCGGTGGCATTCCCGTAATTCTTCCGGGAACACATCTGGATATTCCTTGACGACCGCACATCTTCCAACGCGACGGTCTTGAGCTATTGACTATCAAATGCCCATTACGCACCGAGGTAGCTAGGAACTCCACTTTGTTTCCTTTGGTATCCTCGATTATAACGACTCTTCGCCACAATCCAAGACTGCTTTGTGCTTGGTTAACCAATCCATGCCAAGGATGACATCTATGGTTTGGGTGTCTAGAATAATTAGGTTAGCTAGAAACTCAACTCCAAACTATGAGTAACTTAGCCCCTAAACAACCCACATTAGAACTTAGCTCGCTCCAGCGCATCGACTAACAGAGTTCGCTTAAGAGGCATAACTTCCAACTTATTCTTAGTTGCAAAAACTCGAAACAAACGAATGCGAAGCTCCGTAATCAAATGCGAATGAAGCAGTAATGAATTTACTAGGAACTTACCCAGTACAACGTCTGGTGCTTCCTGGGCTCCTTCCAGAGTGACGTGATTAACACGACCTTCGACCACCGACCGAGGCGCTCCTCCCGTTGGTCGGTTCTCGAGAAACTCCTTGGTTGTTACAAGACCGGGTCTCAAGCGGTGTTGCTCCAAGGTTGAAGCGAACTGGAGTGATAGTTCCCTTCTGAGGACACTGATTAGCAAAATGCCCTGGCTGACGGCAATTGTAACACACTCTTGGTTCATTCTGCCGGTTGTTGTTCCCTGGGGTGGGGTTGACTGGTGTCGGGTTACGAGAATTCTGAACAAAAGGACGAGGTGCTGAAGGTGGTGCAGGTGTCCTGAAAGAACTCTGTGGCTGGAAACGATTAAACTGCTGTGGTACTACTCTTGCCCTCTGCTGTTGTGGCTGGTGGCTTCCTTTGTGAATCATCCCACGCTATGTGATCCTCCAGCTCCTTGCGTTTGTCCTCCATGACCAACGCCTTGTTAATCAACTCTCGAAATCGGGAAGGTGTGAGCAAGCAGATTGACTTGTAGTCCCGAGTTCAAACCTTCAAAAATCGGCTCTGGCGAGACACGCCAAGAGCGACATCCTCGGGCATAGCGAGCTAGCCGAGAAAACTTATTCAGTAGTCAACATCGACATACCCCTTGCTTGAGAGAACTCATCCTTCTTCAAATCCATAATGCCTTCAGTACATGATATCGGGCGAAAAGTCGCAGTGAATTCTTCCCAAGTGATATTCTCGGTGCTCCATGTGCGCAAGTTCTCCCACCATTCGCAGCCTATGCCCTCCATCGATGGGTGGCATATAAAACCTTCTCATGATCGCCGCATTGGGTGATCAGCAGCTTCCTCTCAATCACGCCGGGCCAATCATCGCCTTCTCTTGGCGTGACATGTCCGTAAAAAGTTGGCGGACGGGTTCTCATGAATTCACCAACTTGGATGGTCCTCGATGACCATGAGCGATCGAGGCTCCTCCCCGATGATGGTTGTGGTTGTTGTTGTTGTTCATGGCTCTGATCCGTTCATCATGGTGTACATCATCTCGCTCTGGCCGCCATGAAGGCTCCAAAGTTCTCGCAAGTCGGGGTGGTGCTTGGGTGGCACTATTCCCGCAGGGTTTGCTCATTGCCTTCTCGATCCTTGGGCTCCGGATCCACTTATGGGCAAGCATGGCTAGTCCGAACCATCCGTGAGGTTCCATAGGTTAGATAAGGTAGAGAGCACGAGGTGAGTTAAGAACTAGAAAGGGATAGATTAAACCCGGCAAACACACTCAAGAAACTTCGAACTAAAATAATCTTCATTAATAGCTTAATAGCATGGCGCAACAAATGCCTAAGGGCCTTTGCACTCATACTTGCACATAGGAAAATAAAGCTAACCTAAACACACAAGCTACCGCCTAAAGGGCGACTCGAAAGGGAAATCGCTAAGCTCGACTAAACCGAACTTAAACGAACTACTTGAGAAAGCCTCCAAAACCACGGCGACGCCTCCCGCTGGTGTAGACTCCGGCGAGCCGGCATCTCTCGAATCGGTTCTCGATGCCCCGGATCGGTGCAAGCAGAGCAGCGTCTTTGAGTGCAGTAGCCGGCTCCTCTGGTTTGTGCAAGCTCGGCCGATCCTCTGGAATCTCCTCTCGATCCTCTTCGACTTCTTCTCGATCTTCCTCTTGATCATCTTCGAGCTCATGTCGACCGAGAGAGCGTGTTCTAGGACGGCGATCGCTTCTCGGCTTCTTCCCAGTTCGATAGGCGACCTCACCTCGGTGGCGGCCATCTCCAGCGACCTCCTCGAAAGGTGTGGAACGTGCAAGATGCACCATGCTGGCATTGCCTTCCCGCTGGTAGACGGAAGCGCAGATAGCTCCGGCGCCTCCGGGATGGTAGCGAAGACGGTGTTCGCGGTTCTTCTGCGTAGATGTGGCGCATCGAGCATGGCCAAGCGTGACGACTCGGATTCCTTGCGTGAAGGTGATCCTCCCGACCGAGATGTCCAAGGGCCGGCCGCCTCTAGTGTTCCTCCCGCGAGACCGTCAAGCGGCGCACCACACCACGATCTCGTCTGCTGACTATGTACTTGCCGCCACTTACATTGGGCATCGAAGCCTCAAGTGTCTCAGCAGCCTTCCAGCCTTTTGCGGCAAGTCCTCCGCTGCAATCTCCGAAGGTCTCAAGGTAAGGCATCCGCCATTAAAGACAAGAGGTAAGAACCACGTTAAAACAATGGGAGAAGAAAGAAATTACAGCAATAGATGAGTCAAGAGAGATATAAGAGGAGTTAAGCAATTCCTTTAGTCTTATAGATTAATTTTCTTTTTAGAAAATAATTTGGACACCTAAACGGCCAATCTAACTAAGGTCTAGTCCTCTATCAAGATGGCTCGATACCACTTTTGTCGGGACCCAAAATTACGGTTCGGGACCCTTCAGGTTTAATGCACTAGCCGAGGATCATGCTAGTGCACACAAGGTCAACAAAGATGGCAATCGATCCATACAAGCGGATAATAACATAAACGATTAACTTTGATTAACAAATAATGGTTTTGACCTTAAGGTCGAAGTTTACAACTATTGAGCCACGCAGGCTAACATAGGAAATAAACGGCAATGAAACATAAACGGTAGTGGCACCCCATCGGTTCGCCACAGCAACCGATCGATCAAGACCTCACGATCGAGCACCTTCGATGTACTCGCCCCTCGAATGTCGGTGAAGACTCCTCCTCCGCTTGATTCATCAAAACAAGCGTGAGTACACACCGCATCGCAAGCCACACCACGAGATGCAAAATATATATATCTTGGCTTTTTACAAAGGAAGGCATTCTCGGGCTCTTTTGCATAAATGCCACTTTTGCAATTGAATACAATTAATAGATTAAAGTCGTAAAACAAATAGACAATAATAATTTTAACAAGTTATTTCACAAAGACACACACACAATTTAACAAAGTTATTCACATAGCTAGATGATTTAATCACATAGCTCCCTTCCCACACAATTTTATGAAAATCTACCCTAGTGTCAAATCCCGAGCATTGTCCATGATCATGACGCTGCTATTCAATAGATTAAGTTACACTCGCAGAGTTTGTACACTTTACCCACAAGATACAATTAGTGTAGCTAACACTAATCATAACAAAGCATTTCAGATACCTTATCCTACTATGCTAGGCCTGCCTCAAAACAGCATGTGGTCGCACAGAAGCTTCAGTTCAATAGAGCACATGGTGAGGTCCTTAATTGACCAAGGCAAGACTTCCACTAACTAAACCACATAGACACACAGATTTTTAATATTCACACACCCACACAGTCCACCCCTTTCACACAAGATCCACCCCTTGCCTCACCCAAAATCTTTTACCACCCCTGTTGATTTAAGTGCAACATATGCCACAAAGACACATAGTACACACGGTTTGTTCATTAGCTTCATATTCACTTAGTCAATTTATAACAAAGAAGATACATGACAAGTGAGTCGTGGCATGGCTAAGCAATCTAATACGCAACTAACCAACCCACGTTGGTGCTACAATATTTACCAACTAATTATCAACTAGGGTGACAAGGAATCAAGGCTTAACAATTACACAAGGAGGCATATCAATTTGGAATTAACTATCGCACCCAAAAGCTTTTAAATAAATACTTGAATTAAGATGCAGAATTTGAATTAAAATACTTTTATAAAACTGGGAAGCAAAATGGTCAAGGGCATAGCTTGCCTTGAAAAGGATCTAGGAATTGATCTTGGTCTTGGAAAGGTCTTCTTCAACTCTTCCAAAGAAATAAGTCGAAGTCTACTCAAACCACACAAACAAACAAAACTAAATAAAAACCAGAAGCAAATAACTCCAATAAAATAATTAAAAATCTCCAATAGATAGATCTGGATTTTAGACGAATTTAGAAATTTGAATGGATGGATTTGGAGTTAGGATTCAATTATTATGAATTTTACAAATTTTAACCTAAATTTGGAAATTAAATAAATTCTAAATTCTAAAACTAAACTGAACTCCAAATTACATAATTATATGTTATTTAATTAGACAATAATTTTCTAAGATTTTAGCAATTTAAATCATCCAATTTGGATTTGGGATTCAAAAGGTATGAATTTTACAAGTTTTAACCTATCTCTTGAATTTTAAATGAATTTCTAAATTTAAACAAAAGTCAAATTTAAATAATTTTGATTTGATTAGCTAGATCTTAATTCTATATGAATTTAGAAATTTGAAACACCCAATTTGGAGTTTGATGCAAAAGTTATGAATTTTACAAATTTAAACCTAAATCTGTTATTTAACAATTTCCTGAATTATTTTTCTAAAGGAAATTCTAATTATTGCGCAAGGTGACGTCAGCGAAGGATTTTCCGGAAAATAAATGAATTAAAGAATTAACTGACACGTGGGACCCACATGTCGCTGATCTCCTCCGCCACGGACCAAGTCCACCGAGCCATCGGATTTGAAATGCGGTCTTTGGCCGGCGGGCTGCACAAGGCAGCGCGCTGCTGGCAGCAAGACACTGCGTGGTGACACGCACGCACGAGGGGTGAGGTGGCAGTGACGGCGCCCACGTCGGCGAGACGACAACGACGGCGCAAGATCGATCCGATGGTCACCGGCGCTACAAATGCTGGGGCGAGTAGGGTAGGTGGTACGCGTGTAGAAGCGACGCTATTATGTAACACGATGAGGTACCTTCGGGTGGTTGAGGTGGACGGTGGTGGCCGGCGGCGAGGTCGAGCGGCGGCTCGGGTTTTGTCGGCGGGCGCCGGTGAGGCTCGACGAAATGGGTGGCTCGGAGGTAGGTCTGTGACAATAACACGGCGGGTGCTCCACGATGACGCAATGGCGGCGACGGCAAGGCAAGAATCGAAGAAATCCCACCGTGCGCGAGAAAGCCCTAGAGCTCGAATTGGCGCGTCACGCGAGGTTCTCGGGTGGAATTGAGCGAGGGTTAAGGAAAGAGGGCTGCGGCGATCCTCGGGGTGGCTTTTATAGAGGTCGGGAGGCACGGCGGCGTGGCGACGTGGAGGTCGTGGGCGACGCTATGCTTCATGGGCGAATCGCCGCGACGAGGGGTCGTCGGGTGTGGCGGGTGGTCGTGGGCGTGTGGCGACGCGGAGGACGCAGGCTGGGAGGCGCCCATTGAAGCTTCGGCGTTGACCGCCATGGCGGTTGCTCATGCATTTAACGCCGGAGACGTAAAGCGGCGACGACCATGGCGGGCCCGCTAGCGCCGAGACGGGAGGCGCCCATCTGGCAGAGGGCGAGGCGAAGCTGCATGGGCGAGATCGCCGTCCAACTCAGATCGGACTGACTACGTAATGATTGGTCGAGATGAACAAAGTCTTTGGCCGAGAGATTTAGCCCAACGATCGCTTGGAGATTTAAAATAGGTTTTTCCTTTTTAGAAAATAGCGTAAATTCAAATAAGCAATGGAAAATAGCAAATGAACTTGGAAAAATTCCGTAAAATTCCGAAAATATATCCAAGCTCATAGAATCCAAATAAAATAGTTTTGACTATTGTTCATGTTGGAATTATTCATATTAAATTGTTTTGTTACTAAAGTCCAAGTTAAAGCTTTTGAACTAAATTCAAATAAATCCAAATGGTGAATTTTCTCTCTACCAACTATTTAAATGATTTTTAAAGCTCTAAAAATTGGGATGTTACAGGTGGACCCCACTGGAAGTCACTTATAGCCCCGACCGAGCTAGTCTGCCACATTGCAGCCTCACCCCTTCTGCAGGCTCCCTTCTCACCTCGTTGACTAGTGGAGCCCACTTGATGAGTTCTTCTCCCACGCTGCACTCGGCCTCGAGTGCAAGCTGCCATGCTCGCCTGGCAACACCACCACGCCACGCCAGGCCATACATGAGCTCAACATCGATTTCACCCGTGTTAATCGTTTTCACTCCTCTCTCTGCAGATCGCTCATTGACCTTACCATGCCCATGCCTCTTTCACCGCTCACATTCTCGCCATTATTATTTCCCCCATACCAAAGGCCATGCACCGAAGACATCGCCGGCATTCACAGGCGCTCCTCGCGAATTCATCGCCTCGATGCCTATAAAAGGCCATACAAAGCCCCCTAAATGCCTCCTTTACCTCCCCGAGCTCTCCACTGTCTTCTTCCCTCCTCATTTGAGCTCGAACTCATGGGAGAGCTCGAGTCCCCATTTCCAGCCAGAGCGCTGCCTTGCCGTTTTGGTCCTCCAGTGAACCTCCTTCTCCCTCACCTGCATCAACATCTGTTCTAGGGTTCCTTGAAACTTTCCCCTAACTTAATTACATCTTTTCTCCATAGGATCTCGACATTGCCCTCTTCTTCTCCACTGCCGGCCGAAAGGGTCACCTCCACCGCCACTCTATCTCCGGTAAGCCATTGTCCAATTACTAGCTTTGGCTCCATCTCCTAGCCTCACTGGTCCTTTTCCAACCATTCTTTTTCCTCCCTTGTGTCTCAGGCTAGCCCCTCCACGTGAAGGCCATTTCCACCGCCGCCGGTCAAAGTCGCTAGAGCTCCTCAGACCACCTCAGAAGCTGCCTCCTGTATTGGTAATTTCCTAGTGCCCTAGAGCTTCTCACGCGCACGCATTTTAGTTGAGATTTGAGAAGATCACCGGGTTCGGAGTTGCCATGATTGGCTGAAAGACTTCGCCGCCTCTCTTAGCAGTGCCGCCGTGTAAGATCATTGGGGACCTCACTGTCGGTGCCGGCAGGTTCGCCTGGGCATGAGCATCCCATTTTGACCACCCACCCGTGCCACCGTGCCTCCCACCGCCGGCGACAAGCGAGGCAAGCTTGTGGTCGAGAGCGAGCTCTGTCCTGTCCTAAGCCGACAACTGCTGTGCGAGCACCATTAAGGAACCAAATCTCGGTAGGATAGGATAATTAGTGGATAAAGATTGATTTAATGATTATTATACTCACTTACATGTGGGGTCCCAAATAGAAACCCATGAACTATAAAGCTCTGTTTTCCGTAACGACTCAATGACACATGGGCCCAAGGCCTGTAACCCACTCGAAAACCCACAGAGTGAACCACGTGAACTGTGCTATGGACTCTGGTCCACACGCACTATTCGGTGAGCCAAGACAGTGACAGCTGGGTCCCATATGTAAGTAATGATTTTCTTTTAGAGAATTATTTGGAAAAGAAAATAAAACCCGACGGCTCACTTGTCATCGACTGAACCTTTTCAGGCTAGAAAAGAAATCAAAAAGAAAAAGAAAAAGGGGGCGGGTCCCATCAGTCAGAGAGACACACACACTCTCTCTCTCTCTTCTCTTTTTCGAGGGATTTTCAATCCTTTTCAACTTCAAACCTTAATAACTTTTGCTAGGAAACTCCAAATGAGTTGATTCTTGTCTCTAAATTTGTCTAAAATCTTAATCTACTTGATTATGTAAAAATATTTGAATTTGGTTAATATTTGAATTTATTTTCATTATTTAATTAATTTTTGGCTCTTTTGCAATAGACGTCAATTGTGCAAAATCTTCGATTTACCAACCAACTTTATATCCAGAATAACCTGAGCAAGGAAAGCACCCCCTTTGATCATATTGATCCCAGTATTTTACTTATTGTACTTTGCTTTGCAAATTCTATTATTGCATGTGCGTATGTTCAATATTAAACTGCTATGTTTGGGATGCTGGTAGTTGTTAATCCTATTTAATGCATGAATTCCCTTGATATGTTGATGTCCTTACTGATTGTAGGTATTAGGATATGGGTTAGACAATATGTGATGTCAACTTGGGAATTTGAGTGCGAATACCGCACAACCGCTAAATAGACCGATAGATTTTCCTGAAAGGATATAAAAGGGCAATATGACAAATGTGGATTTGGGAGATTTATGAAAATGTCCAGAGGAGTGTGACTCTGTTATTTTGGTATAAAAACAAAATGCAAAACCTAGTTTTGGATGCGAACGAATTATATTATATTCTAAAAAAGTGGGAAAGGAGTCTCACTAGTAGATAGGGGGCGATTATCGCCCGGGTCAATTAAGGACCAGACGCCAGCAAATCCAAAGCTAAGACCAAACGTACAACCATATATGCTATTTATAGGGTAGTCTTAGCTAATTAAGTCATCGAAAAACTAGCCTTGCACGTAGGTAGATTGAAGAGTGCGGATAGGACCAAAGGACCGCATGTCGAAGGGGCTCCCATCTCTGAGGAGTTGGGATAAAGCCTTTCGACACAACTGCGAATGCCTCACTCAATGGGAGCTATCTGTGTAAGTGAAGGGTATCCATTCGCTGGGCTAGTGCAAGGGTAGGACTAGATGATGTAAATTAAGGCTTCGACATTTGCTCTAGACTGCTTACCTAAGGTAGTGAGCGGTGGCATCGACGGGTGCCGAGCAAACTAGAGAATTTGTGTTATGTGGGTAAAGTTGTACACCTCTATAGAGTGTAAATCTATTATAATAGCTGTGCTCGTGGTCATGATCATGCTTAGTGCGACGGTATGGGCTTAGTGTTGGTTTTCACAAAAACTGTCTTATCGGGAAAACATGGGAAATGGTTTATGATTTGTTTGAGTTAACCGCCGAGTTATGGCTGAACATGAAATGATGCTCGTAGCCGAGGAGGATTTTGTGTTGTAGTTATTATTGAGGATTCATTCAATTACTTACTACAGTCCTTTACTTATTTAAACTGCTCTTTTAAAACTTCGGTTGCAAAGTAATACTTATGAATATTGCAAATAAAATCTGCTTAATGCAAAATAACTTGTAGCATAGAGCCTCTCTTTGATTAGCCTTGCATATATTTAAACTTGCGATACACTACAAGTCTTGCTGAGTACACAAGTACTCAATCTTGCCTATGTTGTTGTTTAGAGTATGAAGAAGAGCCGATACCAGACGACGATTTTTTTCGACCGGAACCGTGAGGGTTCGTGATTTCGGTCTATCTAGGACCTTGTACCTTGTCGTAGCCTGAGGGTTGGATTGGCAAACCACCGATTTTGTCGCTTTTGTCTTTACTTCCATTGCTACTCTACTATGTTTAGTACTTGTTTATATTTGGTCGGGTCGATCACGATGTAATAACTGCATCGCTTAAGTTAAGTACCCTTTTTCTTTACTTTACATGTGAATGTATGGATGTGAATGCTAATTGTTAGAATGTGTGTACTAGCCAACGATCATGGGACTAGTACTAAGACACACATAAGGTCTTCTAGTATTCCACGCCCAAGGGTATGACAAAAAAAGTACTGCATGCCAAGCCTTAACAGTTCTCTAGATGTTAGGCCCAACAATGCCATTATTCCAAGCACAAGAAGACATTGAATCCTATGGATAGGTAGCAATATTGTAGGCCTCTTATTGATTATCAGGCAATGGAAAGTAAAATGTCGCAAGATTTGTGTATGAACAATATAAAGAGAAGTTCAAAAGAAGGGATTTACTCTAGGTAATCATACTTATATGGTACTCCCTCCGGTTTTAATTACTTGACGTCCTACAGTACATAGCATAAAAGGGAAACGTCAACTAAAAAAACTGGAGGGAGTATCATACTATCATCCTACCATCTTCGAAGGTGGATGTCCTTTTCCTTTTGGTAGAACCTACACAAATCTAGAAAACAGTTAGCATTCGCACAAATGGTTGTCTAATACTCTAATGAATAAATCCAGGGAAAAGGCACTGTTGTTTCTAGTTTTTTTTCTGACTTCAAGACAGAAAGTGTCCCTTTATCCTATTTTTTTCCTCTAAAAAGCTAGATATATGCTACAAAACTTAGATGACTAATGACCTAAAACTTGAAAGCAACACAAACCTTAATTATTGGGTCATCATCAATTTCACAATTGCCTAGCAGGCACTGAGACTGGCAGACTTGCATAGCACGAGCTGCAGATTCTCTTTGAGCCCTCGTTTGTAGGACAACAAACCACCAGTGCTAATAAAAATAGCAACAACAGATGGGAAAAATCTGAAATTGTCTTCCTATGGTACATTTTAGTACGCAAAAATAAAACGATTAGTTGAGCCATTTCCTTCATCCTAAAAATCAATGCAATAACCATCACAGGCTTTGTACAAACAAGAGCACCACAAGCACATACATTGCTGCCTGTGGAGATTGCCATTTTGACAAACACCTTACATGCATTCCATGAGCGGTGACCTTGGCAAGCACTGTGAGGAGTCCACAAGAAAAATGGTGTGTGATGAGAGAGAGAACTCAAAAGGTGGTGGACAGACATCCACGAGGCAGCAGGGATGGTTGGGATGGCTGCCGCAGTGGTCAAAGGTGAGGACCACTGTCAAAGACCGTGAGGATGGCCAGGGTTGCTACAGATGCAACGGATATGAGTGGAGGTGGTGGTGGTAGCATTGGCCGATGCAATGGATCTAGTCGAGACAGTGAGGATGACTGCCATAGCAGCCAGATATGGAGAGGACGGTGGTGGGAAGGAGGTGACGATGGCCGGGCTGGCTACAAATTCAACAGATGAGTGTGGTAGGTGGCGGTGGTGACCATCACGGTGGGCATGGCCGGAGATGGTGGAGGAATAAAGAAGAGTGGATTTGAGGAGGTGGGTAGGGAGGAGGGTGGACTGAGGTGGTGGCGGCGGGAGCCTTGAGATGAAGGGTGATCGTAGTGGACGAGGCAGCGGCTGGGGCTCAGGAGGGAGGGCCAAGGTAGGGGATGAGGAAGCGGTGACCGAGGCTCAGGATGGATGCCGAGGATGGGGGAGATGGGGAGGGAGGAGAAAGTAGCCATGGCTTCACTGCGAGGGGAATGGGAGGGGCCTGGGCATTGGGAGGCGGCAAAAGCTGAGCGATGCAGCTGAGGGAGGACTTAGCCATGGAACCATAGGGCACGCAGCCCATGGGCAGGCAATGGGGCAATAGCAAGCCATGGGAGGGCGGAAGGAAATTTGCTGGGGAAGGGCCTCACCGTGCGACCCTCCCCATCAACCATTGATTCCCCCTCGATCAACCCGAATGAACGACTAATGGGGTAGGGCCTCGCGCGATGCCCTACCCCATCGCATTTTCTTCCTGGGAGGGCACCGCACGACGCAAGGAAAGCCAGCCAAGTGCCACGAGCAGGGACGTAGAGGCACATAAAGCGTCCTGCGATGGGACAGCTAGTGCGGTGGACTGTAGGACTTGGCTGTGTAACAAGCGTGACAGCACCATTTCTATGGGCTTTAGATAAGAGAGAGATGTTGTCACACAGACCCGAGGCCCTAGTATTTCCCCTCAATCATTGCCTCCCAATGCAACTACTAGAAACTTTGAAATGCTATAAACTAAGCCTGTGCATTTTCACGAATAGATTTGTTTCAAAATTTGTACAAATGCTTGATAATATATTTACGTATCCTTGTAGGGTATTTAGATTTTTAAGACATCCTAAACATTGAAAATGACAATAAAAGCTTGAAAAAATCATTGAGCTCAATAAGTTGCTAGGGTTCTTAGAAACTACCACTCTCTATCATGCATAGATCATGTAGCTGCATGCCCCTATTCTTACTCTATTAGATTTTTTTTCTCAAATTGTATGCATGTACATGTATCTCTATTTAATCTCAAGCAATGCGTTGATTATGTGTGCGGTAAATTATATTATTAGTTTACATGGTATTAGAGTACATTGCTCACGCATACACCAATGCAGCATGAGTGACCTATCTTGAACTTATCTTCCTCATACACCGTTGTCCCACCAAACCGTGTGCCTTCTATCTCTTCTCGTTGTTATAGTTTTTTTGCTTCAACCTCCAACAACAAGCCCAAATCTTGATCAATCCCTCTCAGCTACTACCCATTCCAATGCAATACATTACCACGTAGTTATCTTCTACTCTCCTCAATTATTGCTTAATGCTAACCGCTGCGACATTAACACGTATAAACATGCAACCATCGCCGATCCCAGCTGGGGATATGTAACACCCCAGCTTAACAAAAGCCTGAGATGTCACCTACAACTACTATCGCTCCCAATTTTAACCATTAAACAAGAGTCATTATCAGCTAGACTTCAATAAAAATCATTCCACAATATGACAAATTATAAATTTCAGCAACCTAAAAGCCTATAAACCGAATGGAATATGTACCATATAAATACCAAGGCAACGTGAATAAGTTTAAATTATGGAATGCAATAATTAACAATAATACAAACCATAAGATACTAAGAGTTATCATAAATTATCCATTTATTACAATAGAAATTTTTAACTATTTTATGATCAAAAGGAAATAGTATTTAGGTGGTGTGAAGTGCAACATAATGCAATCATCATGTGAGCTACTTCCACCCCAAGCATGTTGTCACCAATGCTCACCTAAAACAACAAATAAACAAGAGTGGGTCCAAGACTCAGCAAGCACAAATAAAAATAACACAGGAGGCATCAATACATCGACAATTCGTTCTCATTATCCAAAGAAAATACATAATCATCTTTCATGTATGCAATGCAAAACATGCACATGCCACCACTTCACTTCTGCTTATACCGATATAGCGGAGTGTACACCCATCGGTGTTCACTCATACCTACATTCTCAAATGCGGGGGCCCATTGCCCACCCTTTTTCAGACGAAGACCTCATTGCCCACATATTTCATATGGGAATCTCATCCCACTCCCGTGGGCTATATCATTCCAACATGAATGCTTGATATGCAATGCAATGAACAATTAACATTTTTTTTCAGAATCACCATCAAATTATCGAAAACATATAGACAAGATGAAATAAGCATACTTCACATGAATAGTCAAAATAAACATTCATCTAACCAAATGATATTGTCATTCATTCATTTTCACTCCAACATGTACTTGCCTTGCTAGTTGTGACAACCGGAATAGAGTGAGGGTGCTACCAATCCTAAAGCCACTCCGCCTACATCAAACACCCCACTCAAAATAAGCCATGGCAAAAACAAAATCAGCGCTTAAAATACAACGCTCCTACGTGCTCTCAATTTCCACAACTCTATCCCGGCACAAAAACTATCATAACTTTCAACTACCACAACGAAAAATAGTAAACCATATCTTTATGGAATCTATACACAATTGTCCACAACTTAGGTTATCAAAAGTTCAAATTAAATTGTCTAAATCCTCTGCTTTTTAACCCGTAAGACCAATATGTCATCTTCGGACAAAGCAGACTTTACAATTTCATATCTTTTAATATACTCACGAAAATATAATGATCTAGGACTTTTCAAAACTAAAGTGAATTATCTACCATAACCTAGTTATAAAAAAATTCCATTATGTTCTTAGTTTTGTCAAATTAATGTTTCCTCACGATCGATTCCGGTGCAACACTGCTCGACCATAGAATTCCAAAATCATAACTTTTATTATACCCGTCCAAAAATCATGATCTAGGACTCTACGTAATCCTTACGGTTACATAACTTTTTCATGGAGATCAAAACCCCAAAATAATTGATATACTATTTTAATCTACATATTTATTCACGCCCCGTAACCCATCAAACGGATAAGATAGTAAGCTCACAAAATTCATGACCTAAAATCTACCCATCCGATCGACATGAACAAATATTCTACAAAAATCTATCAAGATCCTCTACAATTATCTAAGAGATTAAATACCCAAATTTTGAACCATTGGTACCTGAAATTACAAATACAATGTAAATAGCGTATCACCGATCTACTAAACGATTTCTACCGATTGGAAAAACTGCTAAACAAACGGAATAGAAATTTGATCATCACCCTTGGAAATCAAGATGATAAACATGAAATCCCAGTGGTCCACGCATCCTTCTTTCTCTCTTCCCTTTCCTCCTTCCCTTCTTTCCTGGTCCTCTCTTGTTGATCCTTGGCAGCACATACAATCGTAGTAGTAGTACATGCAACATAAATTGTACATTTTCCTTCTTTCTCTCTCTCTCTCTCTCAGCAACATGCAAAGTTGCATGTAAAAACTTATGTAGGGAGGTAGCAAGATGCTAGGGAGGTAGAAGCATGTGCAAGCGTAGGGAGCTGCTTTGGCTAGCGGCTGGAGGAAGGGAAAATAGGAAGAAGAACTAGGTTTTTTGCCGCCTCCTTCTAAGCCGGGTTCCCACTTGGGCTATGGGCCGACGGCCCACTACTCTCCCCAATCCACTAAAATTCTGAAATTTACCACTATTAATTCTATTAATTTTTCTTTTAATTCTTTTAGTTACTCAATTGCCTAAACGGGGTATCATAGGACACATGTCACACTCTCTCCGGTGACCACGAGCCTATTCCCTATGACTGCGCCATCTCTACTCAAAGCTTTTTATGCCTTTGCTCTCTCAGACTCCGACTTATTCAGACGATGCATACATGTACATACACATGCATGATGTTATTATAGGATTACGTAGGCTACGATAGCACAAAAACAAAAATTTTACTACGTAACCAAGGAACCTCCTCTAGTAATAGATCACGGGATTACCACTAGACGCTACCGACTGTAGCGGAAGTAGAGTCGATGTAGCGAGTTGATGCAAGAGTAGTCATACTCGCCGCGCGCTCTTCTCCTCTTGCTCCTGTGATCGCTATGAGTTGTGGATCATCCTAGTGCCGATGCTTCACAATACCTCTAACATATCCACACATATGGAGCAAGGACACCACGCGTTGGAGTGCTATTACCAGCAGCGTGGTATTGGATGAGGAAGGTGTGGCTGTTAGCGTTTCGGGATTCTTCAAAACAGGATCACTCACCCCATGCCACCGCCCCTCTATATATAGGCATCCATGATGGGTCTCGAACTTGAGGCCCATTAGGAACTCGTGACCTACAGGAATTCAGATCATCATCCAAATCAAATCCTAGCCCTTTAAGTGTGCGACCCTACATGTTTGTTTTTATCTTGCCTAAAAACAATTCTTAGGTTGCAGGACCAATCTGCAAAATTTGTTTCATTCAGTTTTTCCTTATCAAGTATTGAACATAAAGCAAAACTAGAGGTATGTACATCAATTGGTACCATGATTACAACATAAAATATGCAAAACTACGACATATGTTCAACAAAAGTAACTTCTATTAAACAATTTAATAAAGATACTCCTACTAAATACCATATTCCTCTTATGACATTTAGTGATTCAAGATCCATAATCAGTTAATCTACTAGTGAGCTTTGGCACCACTTCTAGAAGATTAGTGAATTTGGTAAGCAACCCTTCACTAAACATATCTCTATATAACTCTTGTTGTTGAAAAGCATCTCTATGCTCCGGCACCCAACCCTATGCCCCAAGGTCCATAACCGTTATGATGACCTTGTCAAGTCAAACCAATGCTATGTGTGTAAGTGTTCGACACAAACCCATCTAGTCAAGGAATATTAATGGCACTCTGCTTTAGTAAGACCTACCATTAAAATACATGACTTTGGATGGTGCAAAACTAATTGGGAGGGCATCAATTTAACTTAATATTATGTGAGGGAATTTTACTTCTACCATGTTAAAAGCATTCGAAACAACTAAATAACATGCATAGCAATAAATGAACAGGAATATAAAGGCATTCACAGACAATCATATTGTATTGTGATATAGTATGACCCTTCGACATGGTGATCTCCATCGCCTTGCTTCCTTGCTTGCTATGTCTCCAAGTGGCCAATTCTCCAAGTACTCCCACTAAGCTATTACTCCCAATAGCACTAGTAATAAATTACAAGGAGTGAAGAAGCATCACAAGTCCACACGTAGTCCATTATACAAATATAGACAGCCTTGGTTGCAATAAGCATGACACGCAGTCATGAACATTACACACATACATGCATCTCATACATTATGGGCCATACTATTCACAAAACCCGAAAAACAAGTTACGCATAGAATCACATTCTATCTAACGGAAGGTGTGAACTAGCAATACCAAAAACCAAGTTAAGATCCTAGTCCACAGGGGTGGTAGCCCATTCGGGGGTCACAGGGGCGGTAGCCCCTGTCCAAATATCAAGGTCCTTTTCAGTGCTTGAGCTTGTTTTGGTTTACTGATGTGAGTTGATTATTTACCGATGTGGGTTAATTTATTGATTAAGCATGGTAAATGAAATGGAGGTGGGTTAATGCATGGTGGAGGTGTTACACCAGTATTTGTCAAGACCGAGGTAACTACTCCCCTCTACTCTCTATAGCTTTCCTCCCATTGCTCGTGATGTAAACCGAGGGCTATTGATGTATGCATTCTGGCATCTTGCTTAGTTCATGCTGTGGTTCAGATTGACAAAAATGAATGGGACAAAATGGTGGGTTTGGTTAATGCTCTCTGATGGATACTGAGGGTTATTGATGCCGGTTCTTTGTGCTTGGTTGGCTTACATGGATGTGGTTCGAATGGGGTAAAACATTAGTCTGTACACATACAAATTTTTGTACATGTAACTAATCTTATGGTATGTTCCTATATGGTATTCTGTTTTTGAAAGCTGCAATTAACTTTCCAGATTTGTAAAGGGTAGGCTAATTTGTAAAGCTACAATTAACTTTCAAGATTTGTAAAGGGTATGCTAATTTGTAAAGCTACAATTAACATACAAATTTCTCGAATTTTTACCTAGCTTGTGCCTCTCGATCATCAATTATTTATTAATTGGTGTGTATTCTATTCCAAAACAAGACCAAATGAGTCAAAAATACTACAACACCTTTTTCAATTGCTCTCGCCATTCATTTCACCTTTGTCTCTGGTACCCATGTTCATGCTACCAAGTTCTCCTCCCTTACGCCCCGCCACGCCCTACCATTCTATTCTCGACCGTTTTTATAAAGTCTCCAAGCAAAGGGTCAAGTTGTTCTTTATATATATATATATATATATATATATATATATATATATATATATATATATATATATATATATATATAGAGAGAGAGAGAGAGAGAGAGAGAGAGAGAGAGAGAGAGAGGATGAGATAGCAGCCTACAGTAACTTCATCGAGTCATAAGTTCAAGAAGATGGTCGTCAGAGAGCTGCGTGACATACAATTACTGATGTCGTCGATAGGTATTGACTGACATCGGGAAAGAAGGTTGTCGATACATGAAACCACTTCACGGAGACTCGCGTGTCCACACCATGTTCGTAAAGTGGCGGATGCGAGGCACTGACCGAAGTGGCTTCATGTATCAAGAATCAACCATTCCTTGATGTCAAGCCCACAACCTATTGACTACATTTAGATAATTGTATGTCCACGGTTTCCTAGCGTGCCATACTTCTTGAACTTGCAAGCTTAATGAAGTTGCCCATGGCTGCCTCATCCTCCTCACGACCTCCCAAAGTGGTTAGACTATATATATATATATATATATATATATATATATATATATATATATATATATATATATATATATATATATATATATATATATATACATATATATATATATATATATACATACATATATATATATATATATATATATATATATATATATATATATACATACATATATATATATATATACACACACACATATGTATATATATGTATATATATATATATATAGGAAAAATACTTTCTACTCCCTGTGTAGTTACTCCCACTTTTGATATACCACCTAAAAGAACTTGACATACTCCTTTATCACTTTGGGTATACTCACACTAATTATAAGATACTCCAATGTGAACCGCATGAAAAATTGCAAGAGAGTCTATAGTTTTTAGCATATTTTGTAAATACCTTCATGTTCTCGCACATAAAAGGAGTATGTCACATAAAAGGAGTATGTCTAAAAATTTACATACCACCTCTAAAAGGTGTGAATACCACCTAGGTGGTCTTATATACTATATACATACATACATACTCGGTTACAAGAAGATACTCCCCACGCTAGAGATACGTAAATAGGGAGTAACTACACCCTAGAGTAGGAAAAGGTTTTATATATATATATATATATATATATATATATATATATATATATATATATATATATATATATATATATATATACATGTATATATATATATATATACATGTATATATATATACATGTATACATGTATATATATATATATATATATATACATGTATATGTATATATATATATAGGATTGTTTTGCTTCTTGAGCGTAAAGATGTATCACTTCTAATATACCATTTAAAAGAAGATTGTATACTTTTTATCACTTTCAAGATACTTAAATACTAACTATATGATACTCCAATATGAATTGATTAAAAAATTCACTGAGTCTTTATTTTTGTTATATACCCTTTTTCATATATAAAAGAAGTATATGCACAAATTTTATATAAAAAGTGGATTTTTAATAAAATCTTTCATGGAACTCACTTTGGGGTATCTTATAATCATTATTGGAGTATGCTCAAATAGATAAAGAGGTATCATCATACGATTTAAGTGGTATATGAGAAGCTGGGAGCACGTGACTGAATACCATACCATACCATATATATATATAAATTATGAAGTCGGTTTAAAGGCACACGGGCAAATACTGCTTGTAGACTTTATAGAGAATTGTTGGTGTTTTAGAACCGAACTTACGTAAAGATTGTTTGATTCGGGGTCTCCTAGAATAGAATCATGCGAGAGATTGACACGGAATTTTTATACGAGTTCGCCTTCTCCGGAGAGAATAACAACCCTACTCCCTGTGTGTATGGTATTGAGTGTATATCATAATCAATCAGGGAAAACTAAGACTATTACAGATAGTGCTTGTATTCCCGATGGTTCGATCCTCTCCCTTTTCTAGTTGTCGCTTTTTATAGTACGTGAAGGAGCTGCAAGCATCTGTAAAGCGCCTCATCACCTCCTCAGACGCGCGATGTTGGTAGTAATTACCGTGTATTAATTCCTCCACGCCGCCAACAGCCTATATACCGTAGATAATTGGTATTACGTGCCATTATTCTCAGAGAATAAATAAGATGATGACTCGTTGAATCCCTTAATCAATAAGACCCACTTGTCTCGCGGTGTTCATTTGATTATAAGGTGGTCGTGGCTTACCTAGTCAGAGAGGAATCTACGACTATGAGGTAATCGTAGCATGACTTACGATTATGGGATAGTCAGAGCATAACTTACGACTATGGGGTGGTCGAGAAGAACTTACGACCATCCATTTGGTTCTTCCTTCATAACATTAAGGGTACACTCGGGGTTCACATGACGCCATATTTACCTATAATAAAATTATAGATAAAAGTTAAAATGAGGATTATTATATCTCGCCATCTAGCCCCCACTTCAAGTGAAAGCAACTTACTTGGTAAAGGGTTCTAGATGGTCTTACGATCATGAGAGGATCGAGAAAATAATCAAGGAAAACTTCGATTGTATACTACTTTGACCGTAATGTGCTTGGTCAAGAAAATTGCTTACGACTATCAAGTGGTCGTAGAAGCATTTCTACGATCACAAGGTGGTCGAGTATAGTGATCGTAAGAAGAAACTTTCCGATTATCATTTCTTTGGTTGAAAAGATCTAACCAAGGAAGTAATTTCGCTTGAGATGTAAATGCAAACCTGAATTTCTAATCGGACAATAATCGGGAATCTCAAACGGCCTCAAGCTAACTGTCTGCTGAAGCGGTTCCCGAGACGTATGCACTTTGAATGTCACGCCTCGGCCAAGCTGTACGCGGTTATATATACTCACCGGAGGGTAAAACCTAAGATCTTACTTTTTCCCCAAATTGCTCCTCGCTGTTTCTTCAAGCTTCTTGCCTTCTCCACCGCCGAGTCGTTTTTGCCTTTCTCCATTGCCACTCCAATTGTGCCCTTTTTCACCCAAAATTTCCTGCTTCGAGAGAGATGGCCAGAAAGTTTCGAGTGGGAAGAGTCGGAGATGGATGCGCTAAGATTCAAGCCCTAGTTGTCGCGGAAGATTCCAGAGAAGACTCTAGAAATGGCTTCCGCAATTGGGCAAGATTGGCCGTCAGGGAGAATGGGCAAATTCCGCCTTCCAAAGCTTATTGTGAGTGTGGCTTCATCGCTGGCCACCCCTTTTCACCACTGTGCTGAAAGATTTTGGGGTGGAGTTAGTGAACCTGGTCCTAACTCCATCATCATGCCGAGCTGCCAGATATTTGTGCGAGGCGATTTTGGGAATTCAGGCTGACCTTGAGCTTTTCCAATATTTCTATGGAATATCTCGGCAGTCGGATTGCTGGAAGTTGTGGTCTAAAACTCCACGACGGAAGTCGAGGGAGTATATTCAGAGTTTGACCCGGCCTCGTGGGTCGGATGGAGGAAGAGGTGGTTTTATCGAAAGTCACTCGTAAGATGACCTCTTTCGTGGGAAAGGTCAATAAAAGAAATCCTCATGGATTCGACTCTGAAGATATCACCTGATTGCCCCTTATGTTCAAGCTTATCAAGGACTTGAAGAAGGAAGGGTCGACCGGATGGCATGTGGTGAAAGATTTCATCACACGCCAATTAGTCCTTGAAGAAACGAGCATCCCCTATGTGGAGATACTTTGGCTAATGAACCAAACCAGGACTACAACGAGGGTAAGTGAATTTTCGACTTAGCTCAGCTTGGTCTTCTTCAAAGTTGTTTAAAAGATGCCTTTATCTGCTTGAACAGATCTTTCACCAAATGGAGATTGACGTTAGAGTCAAACTCTGCTTAGAGAAGTCTCCGCCACTTAGTGTGGCGGTTCCTAAAACTCTCATGGCCGATCCGCAGAGGAAAGGATGGTTCGCCTAAAGGTAATCAGTAGTAGATTTTATCTTTAAGACTTTATAGTCGAGAAAGAACTTACGACTAGAGAAATGTTGTAGAAAAAACTTACAATCTTTAGTCAGGACTGGTAGGAAATCTTTGTCGAGGAAAGGTCGAGAAAAACTTACGATTTGATATCGGTCGTGAAAAAATCTTACTTACAGCTTAGTAATTCTTCTCTTCTCGCTTTTGCTTTACGTAAAGTAGGCATGGAAAATCGCTTGATGATGAAGAAGTCAGATCGACAACCATCGGTGCGGTGGTTGACAAAGGACAAAGGCTCACCTTCTTGGCCCAAGAGACGCCGACTTTTTAAGGGTGACGACAAAGGAGGGGCGAGTCGAAGTTCTAGCCCTTCGACCTGCATCCTCTGCGAAAGCTTAGGCGATATAGCGAATCGGGCCGAGGCTAAAATAATGAATGGAGGAGGTCGAAGTAAATGACCTCCTAAAGCGCCAAACTCGCAAGGCCAAGGTACCCTTCTATTATGACAAAAATCTTTCGCAGCTTCGCCACCCCGGTTTTGTTATTAAGCACTGGAAAAGGAGAACTGAAGGATTTTATGTCTTTGTGAAGGATAATACCGCCCAAGAGAGCCTATGGTCGATGGCAATGTCGCTCTTGGAGTGGTCGAGACCGATCTCGCCATCCGTAAAGTCGAGACCGTGAGAGATGGTCCTCGCTCAAAATCCACGCACTGCACGTTGATGGTCGCTAAGCCCATTCTTCAATCTTGAACTTCACCGTATGGTCGAGAGAAGAAGAAATCTTTCTGGGAAAGTGACTCCTCAAATTCTGCTTAGGTCCACAGGTGCAGAGGTATGTGAAATATACTAAAGTGTAAGAACGCAATTTACCTTTTCCTTTTCACAACTTGAATTGCTTTCCTTTGCTTGTTTTTAGCCCGACTCTTCAAATTTCCACGAGAATGCTTCCGCTGAGAAGCCTATTGCTACCTCTCCAGTTACCGGAGAGACAACAAGGGAAGTGGTCGAGGATCATCCTCGCCCGTGGTAGAGGAAGTCGTGGCGCCAAGTGGTTACGACAACCAATGAGGTACCGTTGTACCCAAAGAAGGTAGCGGCTACAACCTCCTGGTAGCAGCGGTGACCACAGAGATGGTCGTGGAGACTCAAGAAGAATGCCACCATCGAGATGGTCGTGGAAAGCTCCAAAGAACAAATGCGACTCATCGAGGCGGTCGCCACGACCACCGAGATGGTCGGATAGAACAGAGGCAAACCGCAGGCTCTCCGGGTCAAGATGGTGGCGGTTCTCATCCACCGTGTTTAAAGAGATCGTTGCAGACGTTCCTCGGTACCCAAAGAAACCGAGTTACTGTAATCAAGAAGAAGAGTATTTCAACTTCGCAGCGACTTTTGGGAGCTCGCTTCCATCAGAGGGTCTCTTCGCTGGATTCGCGACGAGTCCCCATCCCAACGATATTCCCAATAGAGGGATACTTTTGATAATGAACGCCTTGAGAAGGTTTGGTGGGACCAAGTCACGAGGGTAGACAAGTCAAGATCCCGTGAGTCTGGTTTACTCGATGTTTGCTCGATCAACTATGAATGTAAGTACTTAATCGTACTTATATA
>JAYEVD010000899.1:0-168604 GCA_036346405.1 Phyllostachys edulis
TAAATCCTAGTTGTGATTGTTCCTTGGCGAGAGCGTGAGTAGAATTCGGCCGAATTCTGCTTAAGGGGGTAGAATGTAATACCCCAAGTTTAATTAAGTAAGAAGAAAAGAATTAGGGAGGAGAATCAATTAGAAAAGTGATTTAACGAGAAGATTCAGGGAGATTCTTGCGTAATTTAGAAAACTTGGGTTGTGGGCCAAAAGCCCACAACACCTTGGCCCATTAGGGCAACCATCCAAGTGGAGGGAAGGCCATGCTACTGTAGCACGCACTGTAGCGCCGCCACTGTAGCAGCCCCTCCTCCCCATTGCGCCTCCACCTCCTTTCCCCTCCTTGCGCCTCCACCTCCCTCCCTTGTGGCGGCCAAGAAGAAGGAAGGGGAGAAGGAGAAGAGAAGGAGATGGGTCTTGTGGTTGATCTCAGAACCTTCAGTGCAATCTCCAAGGGTAACTCTCAATTCCGCTCGATAAGTCTTGTAGTTTTGTGATTTGGCAATATCGGGTATTGGATCAATTTACGGCAGTCTGTAATGCTCTGCAGTTTTAAGGTTTTTAACTACGAAATTCGATCTGGCCATCTCCTGGATAATTGTAGATAACGTCAGTATCTTTCCGTAGGTTTTGGATCATGTCGTTTCGATGAACGGATTAGGAGTTATGATTTTCGTAGCTTTGCTGTTCTGCAGATCTGTCATAATTCTGATAGATTATGTTAATCGATCGTTAACAAATAGTTAGTGAATTTTCTAGAAGATCACACCAAAACGAAAGTTCTAGGTTATTTTCTAAGGTTTCCAGAAAGATAAAGATCATAATTTTTCGATGTATATACTAAAAGTTATGTTAGTTTTAGTCTCGCTGTCCAGAATCTCTGAAGAGATTTTGTTATTATTTTGATCTGCTTGGCAAGGATAGAATATGGCCGAATCTGGGAAGCTCACCAAATAGGTTTATGTAGGAACTGTTATAAGCTTTTCAGAAAGTTAGAGATCTCTCCTTTTGGATCTCTGTACAAAAAGTTATGAATTTTAGAAGATGACTGTCTGTTTTGGAGACAAATCGATATTTTGGGATATGGAGTTTTGGGTTGCGCTTAGGAGCGAGAGTGTTATATATGTTCATTTCTAGCAATGTTTGGTCCAGAATTGTTATCTTAGAATGTTTATTAAAATTATTCAGGTGGTGGTTTGGTTAGGCGGCGCCTCTTCGCGTCTTCCATCTACGCATTTCGTTGAGGCAAGTACTTTGATTGATAGATTAAAAGTGAATGTATGATCATGATTGCGATTATTTGATACATATTAGCTATACATGGTTGTTGGATTGATATATGTGTTGATATCGGTGAATGCTCAAAGTATGATTAAGTTCTATTTATGTATGATGTTACTACTATTACACGTTAATGATGAATAGAGTAATGCGTGCATGTGCATATTGAGATCATAGTTTGAGGCTTGGTCACGTGGTGACCAAGCATATATGTTTTGAGGTCCCGTCATGTATATGACGGGCTTGAGGTCCCCACACTTGTGGAGTGTGGGCTTGTGGTCCCCATTACTTGCGGAGTATTGCTCTTGGTCCCTGTGCTTATGAAAGCACGAGCATGGGTATGCATCGACGATTGCATACCTTGCATTACCGGTAAAATGCAAAAAGAGTTAAAGAGAAAGGTTGCATTGAGCATTGCATAAGCATGTGACATGATGTGTGGTAAAGATTTGAGAATGGATGCTGATGTTATACTGGTGTGTTATAATATCTTATTATTTGTACTTTGCTAAGTCTGTGGACTCACTCTTGCTTTGTTTGTGATTTTTAGGTACCCCTTACAAGAACGACATGCATGGGAGGGGGTAGTCATATTTTCGGACACACACTGCCACGAATCTTTTATAGTTGATTAAATTTTAGATCACACCTTAATAAATAAGCAAACTGCTTAAAGGATTTGTTATGGTTATGCTTTACTTGTTGGATTATTTATAATAGTGATGAGTAGCATATTTTGGACACCTTTAGTTATGTTTTAGTTGATTAGCATAACTTGAATACCTATCTATTATTTGGATGTTGGATTGTTTAATTATGATATTTGTTTTAATCGTTGAACCTCCTAGATAGTTAGCTATACAAAGGTGTTCTCGCTAAATTTAGTAAAGTGTCTTAGTTTTAATTAGTTATATTGTTAGTTTAGTAGCATTCCAGGCTCATGTTGGGCTGGGGTGTTAGAACCGTCACACTCACTTTTTGTGCTGCCTAGTTTGTTTCCTGGTCTCCAGAAAATATTCCGGTGGTTTGGGAATTTCTTGATGTCTTTCCAAATGAGTTGTTTAGATGCCTCCACCTTGCCCAAAGGAGTTTTGTATTGATTTGGTTCGGTGCTCGAATTGCTTCCATGACTCCGTACCATTTGGCTCATCCCTTTCAAGAGGAATTGAAGAAGCGGCTCAATGATCTAAAAACCAAAGGTCTTATTCATCCCAAAGGTGTCCCTTGGGGAGCTTTTGTCATTTTACAATGAAGAAATATGGTAGTTGGCGATGTGTATTGATTACCATGCCCTCAATCAGTTAACAATCAAGAATGAGTACCCGTTGCCTCGTATTGAGGATTTATTTGATCAGTTAAGGGGAGCTAAAGTATTCTCAAAGATTGATCTTCAGTCTGGGTACAACCAGTGTAACACCCCAACCCGACAAAGGCCTGGAATGTTACTAAACTAATAATGTAATCAAATTAAACTAATAAAAATATCTTAATAAATTTCGGCAGAACCTCCTTTGTATAGTTAACTATACCGGAGGTCCCGACAAACAGATATAATGAATAATCCAACATCCAATATGATCAAGACATATCCAAAATTGAGCTAATCATTATTTTAACATCCATAGCAAGCTAAACAACTAGGATAAAGTCCAAAGAGCATCCAAAGTCATCTAATCCATTTATTACAGTTTATGCCAAGTAAAGAAGTAATCATAAATAATACTTTAAGCAATTCATTCAACTAATTAATTAACTTTTTGTCAAATCCATTGTGGGTAGATCGTGCTATGGTGCAACAATTCTAATCTTTCCTTCCCCCATGCATGCCGATCTTGTAAGAGTACCTAAAAACAACAACAAAGAAGAAGTGAGTCCAAAGACTCAAGAAATACAATAAATGGCAACAACAAAGATACATAATTATAACTCACCAACCATTATCTACAAAACTACACACCACATATATTACATACTCATGCTACGCAATATGCTCAAAATGCACTTTATCTTTTCTTTCCCTTTGCATTTTACCGCAGATGCAGGCGTGCATGCGCCGATGACACACCATGCTCGTGCCATCCGCACAGGGACCATTGCCCATACTCCACAAGTATGGGGACCTAAAACCATGCTCCACGAGCATGGGGACCTTTAGCCCATCATAATCATGACGGGACCTCATCAATTGCTTGGTCATCACATGACCAAGTCTTTCAAGATGCCTTCATGATGCATATGTATGAAAACTTAAATCATCATAAACGCAGCATTCGAACCACATCGCATATGAATAAACCTATTCATACTACAAGCATTCATGATCACTAACTTCGAATTTTCAAGCTTCCATGAATAGCACATAAGTCTAACACAAGAAAACATGAATATCAACATTCATCATATCTTAGCAACCATGAACAACACATATGCTCATAGTAATAACAAACGATGCTATTCATTCATATTAATACTATCCATCATGATACTTGCCTTTACTAGTTGTGACGCACGATCTGGCTAGAAGATGGCAACAAGCACGACGTCTCTCCTACAATAAACACTCAAATTTCAATACAAGCTACAAGATCACAAGAACAACAATTAATTGACATCGCTCCTACATCGCCCCCAAATCCGCCACGCTTCCCAATACCGAACAATCACCCTTGTCAGTCCCGGTACTAAAAAGGGCGAACTTTTGACTTATAAGTCCAATCATGGCGAAACCCCAGCTCGAAGCTACACAAACTCCCTCCTTTTCTTAGATTACCATGATTTCTAATTAAATCATCTAACCCTTCGACTAGAAAATTCTAAAACCCTCTCTAATTAACCTCAATTCAAATCTCTAATTAAATCTCTCTATCTCATCACAAGGCAAAGATGCATCCAAACAAAGCAAAGATATAGTACTAATTCATTTCTATCATTTGGTCTACTACTAATTTATTTCTAGCGCTAGTTGCACTACTAATTAAATGCTAGCACTAGTTGCACTACTAATTAAATGCTACCACTAGTTACACTACTAATTAAATACTAGCTGCCGCATGCATGCAAGTAAACTAATAAATTCATCTCTCTCCTTAATTCTTTCTTTCCTCACGCTACACTTGCTTCCTCATCGATTCCAAAAGGGTGCATCTATACAAAGGCATGATGACCTAACGAAGACTAAATATCTAGCACTGCTAACTACTATTGCTATAGATGCATACGTACTAGATATTTTATCTCTCCCTTAATACTTCAATTAAAAAGTATGCATGCAGTACTATCTAATATCTAATTCATCAATCTCCCCTACTGCTCCAATCAAAATGATGCATGCTATCTAATATTTAATTCACCTCTCTCCCCTACTACAATTAATGAACACACGCAAAGATTAGCTAGTAGTAGCGGAAAAGCAAATAATGGAAAAGACAAACCAACATAGCGACGCACTTCCAATCCACCACGACGGCCAACACCTGGCGGCCGTAGGTCCTCACGTGCGTGGTGGCGCTGGACCGACCTACATGCGCAGCAGCTCCTGTGTGCCCACACGACAACGATCCTTCACGCAGGCGCAAGCGATGTTTCATGGTGAACGAAGAAAGAAATGATCGCTCTGTTGGTGCAAGACGGTAAAACAAAAACGTGGTTAGGGTTTTCTAGATCCCCTAAACCCCACAATCCTTTTATCCCGGTACGAATCAACTCCTCCCTAAAACTCTAAAATATTCTATTTTTTTACTTATCCCCTTTTATCTAATGACGCATGGGTCCCCAAGAGGGTTATTTTCGGGATATTACATTCTACCCCCCTTAACTGAATTCGACCCCGAATTCTACTCGCTGTTCTACTCAAAGAACAACCACACTACTGAAAATAAACAACAAAAGACACGTACCCAACGTGAACAACTCCGGATATTGCTCGCGAAAGCGAGACTCCAACTCCCAAGTCATCTTTCTCCCGGACTGATGCGACCATCGCACCTCGACGTAAACTGATGTCTTACACCTCAACACTCGTCTCGACCATTTTTAGGTACACTCAGACTCAAAGGTGCATACCATCGTTGGTCAACGGCCCTAACGAAACCTCACACTCTAGATCTCTCAAGTACTCCTCGACAATGGGTTACACAAAACGTTGTGTACTTGTAGGGCTCTGGACGGTCCTAGGTATACACTATCTTTAAAATTCGCAGCCTTCGAGAACAAACCAAGGTACCTTGGGCTAACTTTTCCTTTGGTACCAAACCACACAACTTGCACAAGACACATAGAACTCTTTTTCCTTCTCTCAACCAATCACTTCACATTTGCAATGAGCATCCCTTAACAAGGGACGACAACCAACCCAGATAAACCAAATCTCCTACAAAAAGAACCAAACTGAAAACGAAGGATTCTCATCGCAACCACACATTACCAACTCCCTCCAAAAGAGTCAAAACCAAAATCGAAGACTCATCATAAAAACCTTTCCACTTTTCAAGTAGGCGGTTTACAAATGAACACCACAACTCAAAAGCTAAATCAATTGAATGCCCAAAACAACCATTTTTTTTCTTTTCTTAACAAAAAGAACCACGATACACCAACATAAAACCAACCCAATTTGCAAATGGCAATCACCATGAACACAAACTCAAACAAGAACCAAGAGAGTATTTCACTACTCAGAAAACATTTTTTTCCTCAACCTTTCTTTTAAGAATTCAACTTTCTCTTAAACCATGGGATTCTAAATCATCCCACTAACTCCTTCCTCTTAACCATCAAACTCAAAGAGATGCTCAACCTGAGAGCAATAGCAACACTCGTCTAGAGGACTCTACTAACTCACAAAAAGATACTCTAGTCCACTCCTCTATGAAAGGAATTGCTTGACAAATAATTCAACGCACCTCAATATATATTTCACCCACAATCATAACACCTCAATCCTTTAAGGATAATCAACTTGAAATTCACCGATATACCCTTCCAAAAGATCCTATCAAAGATCACCATAACTCTTGGAACCTAATCATGGGAAACCAAGATGCTAGCATAAAAAACGCCAAGCCCAAATTCAACCTTTACGACTTCTATAATTGAATTTCCTAGATACTTGATCGGTAACCATCGATCCGATGAGTAAAATTTCACGACTCAACAATAACCTCGCTTATTAATGTCAACATTCCTCACTAATCAAGTAACCGCACCAAGGTGATTTATTTCACCAATCTTAGACCTACTCTAATCCACACCAATCCAATTCAGTTACACAACCACAATATACACATTTGCAATACCCTAACTGATTGACCAAGATTCAAACATACTCAATCACTAACATCAATAAATAAATAAATTCTTGATCAAGTTATCCTTAGAGATAATATAACTCCCAAAAGAGCACGTATGCAAAACTCCAAACGTTTCATTTAACCGGTATTACAAAAAGCAATCAACTTACTTCCTCTCTAGAAGAATCATTACCAATCCAACACATCACATTCTCTTATCGACAATCTTACTAATATCAATAATAATTCATTCTTAACAAGATTAGTTATCGCCAACTCTTCCTTTATAAAGCTCCCAATGGCTTGCCAAAGTATTACATACCACTTTATCATCTCATCCTCAATTGAGAGTATACCAAATTCTTAAATCCCATTACAACAACCATTAAATTTTAGAGGAAACCTACTACACAATTTAAGATGTTTTTCCAAAACCCTCTCATCAGAGGCATACTATTATCCGACAATTTCACCATCATGCAAACACAGATCATCCTCATGAAACGCACATGAGTAAATCACTTTTGACTTTCAACCTTTCACCTATTAGGAACGCTCACACTAATTTAGTACACTCTAATTCTAATCTAGAGGTTATCATAAACCATTGATAATTATTCAATCATGGACGAATTGATGGTCATTTCTCTATTTGTATTCCCACGAGCATAAATAAGATCATCAAATAGTCAATTAAAGAAAATCCCATATTATTATCTACTAAGACCACAAATAACACATCCTTATATTTCTCTTGCTGCACAGTTAGATTAATCAATTGAGACCAAATAATCCAATAAGTTTAGCAAACTAAACAATTCTATTGATCAACCATTTCATCAATGTTCCACACTTCTTAATAACTCTATTGATTCCGACTAAATATAGTCACACTTATAGTCACAGCTTATCGAGAACTACTAGAGGACAACCTCATCTTATTCAACTTTCCTTTCAAGGATCTTAGTTAAAATCGATCATGCACACACTGCAGACCCAACCTGATAATCCAGATTATATCCAATAATTGCTTTGATTATACCCTCTCGCTTAACCACGACAAAACATCACTAAAGGGTTTAACATCTTTTTTAGTAAAAGAGAACCATAAATCTTCAACGCTCAAAATACCCAATAGAGATACATAAAGCCCAAAGCTTTTAGAAGCTAACGAATTTGCAACAGAAAACTTTCATTAACCAAAAACATCAAACGAATAAATGGTTCATGTTTTCCAATGGGAAAGACAAAACTCCAATACAAAGGTCAAACTTGTCAATCAACCAAGTTCACCAGCCGCAAGAATAACTCATCAGTTCGGAAAACAATGATTGCTTTACGACAAATTTAGCCAAGGAAACACACCAACCTTTCTCAAAGCAACCCATCACCGCAAAGAACTAATAACCCAAAAGAAATTCACCAATCACAATTGGACAAGAGTTGACCAAATGCAAATTCAAGGAAGAGAATAACTCTTCTAAAGGTACTCACTATCAATGTCTGTACTAAGATATCCGATGTAGACACTTCACTATTCCTACACCATTTAACGGTGGTGTAACTCGTAAAACCCAAGGCTACAACCACGACCTCAACCTCTCAACATGGGTTATCCCACACATAATAAACATATAATCAATTGATGAGCAATCATACTCAATTCATATCAAGAATCATCAATACGATATAGCGAAATGTAAATGTAATGCTTAGCCCATTCCCATCCCATCATGCACCAAAGGTGTCAAATTTTAAGTTGCTAAGACATTAGCAATTTTTAATTAATCTATTCACCACGGACCTAAAGCCCGCCAGATACCAATCAGAACACCCAAATTTCAACAAAGGCCTAGAATATTACTAAACTAATAACGTAATCAAATTAAACTAATAAAAATATCTTAATAAATTTGGCAGAACCTTCTTTGTATAGTTAACTATCTAGGAGGTCCCAACAAGCAGATATAACATATTTGAATAATCCAACATCCAATATGATCAAGACATATCCAAAATTGAGCTAATCATTATTTTAACATCCATAGCAAGCTAAACAACTAGGATAAAGTACAAAGAGCATCCAAAGTCATCTAATCCACTTATTACAGTTTATGCCAAGTAAAGAAGTAATCATAAATAATACTTTAAGCAATTCATTCAACTAATTAATTAACTTTTTGTCGAATCCATTGTGGGTAGATCGTGCTATGGTGCAACAATTCAAATCTTTCCTTCCCCATGCATGCCGATCTTGTAAGAGTACCTAAAAACACGATAACAAAGAAGAAGTGAGTCCAAAGACTCAAAGAAATACAATAAATGGCAACAACATCATACATAATTGTAATTCATCAACCATTATCCACAAAACTATGCACCACATATATTACATACTCATGCTATGCAATATGCTCAAATGCACTTTATCTTTCTCTTTCCTTTTGCATTTTACGTGTGATGCAGAGCGTGCATGCGTCGATGCACACCCATGCTCGTGCCATTTGGCACGAGGACCATTGGCCATACTCCACAAGTATGGGGACCTAAAACCATGCTCCACGAGCATGGGGACCTTTAGCCCGTTATAATCATGACAGGGACCTCATCAATTGCTTGGTCATCACATGACCAAGTCTTTCAAGATGCCATCATGACGCATATGTATGAAAACTTAAATCATCATAAACGTGCATTCGCAACCACATCACATATGAATAAACCTATTCATACTACAAGCATTCATGATCATTGACTTCAGAATTTTCAAGCTTCCATGAATAGCACATAAGTCTAACACAAGAAAACATGAATATTAACATTCATAATGATGCGGCCAGATTATCAATAACAAATGTTTCTGATTTGCCTCATTTAATACTTGATCAAAACAATGGGCATGACATTATCAAGGCTGCTGCAGTGCAAGAGGATGTCACGCATGTTGTTCGAAACCAAGGAAAGAAAACTCAATGTATGCATGTTGTACTTGAGCAGTGCATGGAGTCAACCCATGCATATACATGTGCACGCATGTCTTTGTTGGGTGTGTTTGATCCAGAGGAGGACATGCGAAGGCACGCCAAAGAGTTTGAGTTCCTTGAGTTCGACATTGGTACGCTCAGGAAGGCCACTCGGATTTGTTTGACAAAAGGAGATCGTTTCACCAGAGATTATGTCTGCGTTTTCTCTTTTCTCTATGCAATCTTGGATGGGGCCACCAAGTCAATCAAGCCGCTCAATAAGGAGATATGGCGACTAGAAGTTAATCTAATAATTACTTGTAATAGGATAGTTTAATCTATTTTCAGCAATTAGAGTAGCTTAAACATCTATGTAAAGTAGGAGTCCTTTTTTGGTTCGGATACTGTTCACGTGAACAGTACCCGACTCGGATTACTGTTCACGTGAACAGTAATCGGACACGGTTACTGTAGCAACTCGGTTTGTGAGTTGTGTGCTTGCGTGGGAGGCTATATAAACCCCCCCATGGCCGCACCATATGGATGGACAAGTTATGATTTAGATAATAAAAATCAGAAAAGCCGTTTTGGCGCATATCGTGTGTTCATGAGTTGTGATATGAGTTGGAGAGATTGAGGGAGTAAGATTGAGAGCGAGATCAAGATATCTATCTCTTGCTTCGGAGTAGTATTGACCGAAGGCTACTACTTGCAATTCAATCTATTAGATTGGTTTGTGAGTGTATTGATTTTCTTACAATTCAATTCACGAATTGGTTTGTGAGATTACTCTTGATCTTCGAGTGTACCGTGAAAGATTGGGCCAACAATCGATTCATCTAATCAACTAGGTGGATCCTTATCACATAATATCTTAGCAACCATGAACAACACATTTACTCATAGTAATAACAAACGATGCTATTCATTCATATTAATACTATGCATCATGATACTTGCCTTTACTAGTTCGGACGACGATCGGCTAGAAGATGGCAACAAGCACGTTATCTCTCCTACAATAAACACTCAAATTTCAATACAAGCTACTGAGATCACAAGAACAACAATTAATTGACATCGCTCCTACACGCCCCCAAATCCGCCACGCTTCCCAATACTAGAACAATCACCCCTTGTTGTCCGGTACTAAAAGGGCGTAACTTTTGACTTATAAGTCCAATCATGGCGAAACCCCCAGTTCTGGAAGCTACACAAAATTCCCCACCTTTTCTTAGATTACCATGATTTCTAATTAAACATCTAACCCTTCGACTAGAAAATTCTAAAACCCTCTCTAATTAACCTCGATTCAAATCTCTAATTAAATCTCTCTATCTCATGTCAAGGCAAAGATGCATCCAAAAAAAGCAAAGATATAATACTAATTCATTTCTATCTTTGGTCTACTACTAATTTATTTCTAGCGCTAGTTGCACTACTAATTAAATGCTATTACTAGTTGCACTACTAATTAAATGCTAGCACTAGTTACACTACTAATTAAATACTAGCCGCATGCATGCAAGTAAACTAATAAATTCATCTCTCTCCTTAATTCTTTCTTTCCTCACGCTACACTCGCTTCCTATTGATTCCAAAAGGGTGCATCTATACAAATGCATGATGGTGAATGAAGACTAAATATCTAGCATCGCTAAGTACTATTGCTATAGATGCATACGTACTAGATATTTTATCTCTCCTTAATACTTCAATTAAAAAGTATGCATGCAAGACTATCTAATATCTAATTCATCAATCTCCCTATCGCTCCAATCAAAATGTCGCATGCTATCTAATATTTAATTCACTCTCTCCCTACTACAATTAATGAACACACGCAAAGATTAGCTAGTAGTAGCGCGAAAGCAAATAATGGAAAAGACAAACCAACATAGCGACGGTAGCTTCCAATCCACCATGTATCGGCCAACAATCGGGTGGCGTTGGGTCACGCGGACGCTGCCGGGCGCCGACCTACATGCGGAGGCAACAGCTCCCAGGTGCCCACACGGCAGCGATCCTTCACGCGTGCGCGGTAGGCGATGTTTCGCGGCCGAGCGAGCAACCGAAAGTCTCCACGCGCCGGTGAACGCAAGAAAGAAACGACTGCTCTGGTGGCGGCTTACGGGTAAAACAAAAACGTGGTTAGGGTTTTCTAGATCCCCTAAACCCCACAATCCTTTTATCCCGGTACGAATCAACTCCTCCCTAAAACTCTAAAATATTCTTTTTTTTATGTATCCATTTTATCTAATAACGCACGGGTCCCCAAGAGAGTTATTTTCGGGATATTATATTCTAGCCCCCTTAACTGAATTTGACCCCGAATTCTACTCGCTGTTCTACTCAAAGAACAACCACACTACTGAAAATAAACAACAAAAGACACGCACTCAATAAGTGAACAACTCAGGATATTGCTCGCAGCAAGCGGACTCCAACTCCCAAGTCGTCTTTCTCTGGGTGATACCTATTAATAAGGAGGACATTGAAATGACGGTGTTCTCCATGAGGTATGGGCATTTTGAAGTCGTGGTTATGTCTTTTGGACTAACAAATGCCCTGTTGCTTTTATAGAGATAATGAGCAGGATGTTGCACGAGTATCTAGATGAATTTGTTGTAATATCCCATTTAACATTAGAGATTTAATTGAAAAGAGAAAGATATTTAACATGAAATTAAAAGGAGAAAAGCAGAGGAGAATTTATTTTAGGCTTTTGGTCCATAGTTTTGGCCCATGTGGGGAGATGCACCAAGGGTGAGGGCACCAACCCTAAACCTTATCTCCTCCCCAACCACTAGTCCTCACACGACAATTTGCCCCAAGCCGCCGCCTCCAAAGCGCGCCTCCTCCTTCCTATGGTGTCACCTCTCCTCTCTCTCCCTAGATACGCCGCCACCGAGGCTCTCTTGGCCGGCCACCGTCGGTCAGTCACCACCGACGCCATGGGCCTCGGTACCTCGGTCCTCGGCTCAACCTCGCCCTTGGCGCCTCCCTCGCACCTGGCGCCACGCATCCGTTCTTTGTTTCCCGCCGCCCGCCTCCGTGGTGTTGCGTCGCCGTCGGACATGGCCTCGCGCCATTGCCGCCGCTCCTCCTTCTACCCATGGAGTCGCGGGTTCCCCCTCGCCGCTGGTGGTCCGACGCCCAGTGGCTGGCGTGCGTGCCCTCATCTCCCCACGCGACCGGCCGGCCGGTCTTTGCCGCCTCCACTCTACGCCAAGATCCGGGTGGATCGGCACCGTCCCTGCCTCCTCAAAGTTGCTGAGGTGTTAAACAAAATGGCCAAGCGGGTCCCGAACTTCTTCGGGTGAATCACGAGTACCCGATGGGCGTGGCATGACGGCGTCGGTGCAAAGATGGACTCCATGGACCTCGGCGCAAGAAGGGCATGACCATTCGGTCATTTGCTACATCGCACCGAATGGATACGAGTTAATACCTTTGATACTCAAATGAGCCACTTGTTGCATTAGCCTTTAAGCTTGAGGAAGGTCATTTTGGTTAGTTGACATATCTAAGAATCTATGATGTTGTGATACGAAAGGGGTGACTTCTTATACAATGAGAGTATAGGGAAGAAGATCAAAGTTCCTCGCTTGGTATGGATGCACTCCAATGAGATGGAGGATATTCAAGAAGCACATGGTAGCCAAATTGTTCTTTGTGTTTGGTGTTGATTGTGCGTCGGGTGATACCTTTACAGATGGGGTAGTGAAACATACATTTGATTTAGAGATGATGCGTCGACAACAAGAGGAAAAGGTAAATGACTTGTTTCTATATCCGAATAAGAGTTCAACCCCGAAGTCTATCAACGATCTTAGATTTGATGGTGTGAACTTGAGTTCTGATCTTCAGGATGTGGATGTGTAAGATGAACCTTTGAACTTTGTTTTGCTTGATGGAACTCGGAGTAATTCTGCTGCATTATCTGAAGGTTGAAGATTATTTGCTATCGAATGGAGGGCAACATCGCCGAGATGTTCTGCGTGCTTTCGATATGAAGTTCTCCAACAAAGGATGTGAAGTAGGGTGTGTACATGGGTATTGATGTGTTGCATTTAATTACTCTTGGTGGTGGGCAATGGAATGTGGTGGTGAATACAGGGGCTAGTGCTTTTCATCATCGTCTTCTATGTCACGGTTGAGGTAAGTGCAAGTAGTATTCTTGAGTGGTTATATTTCATTATTAATAATGCTTCTGCTTGGTAATGTTAATGGGCCTAAGTGCCACAAGTTATTGATGACGCTTACTACTTGGTAATGTTGATGAGCATGAATGCCGTAGTTTAATGATGATGCTTACTACTTGAAAGGTTTACATGATGCGCACGCTAATGGTTACATGGTGATACTTACATGATAATGTTTATATGGTGATGCTTACATGATAATGGTTACATGTTGATGGTAATAATGATGGGATAAGGCGAGCAATGAGGCTACCTTGTTAGTGATGACAATGATGAATCATGATAATGACAATGGACATGTGCATTTGCATCATGGCAAGAATGCATGAGCAGTCGGAGAAAGTCATGTAACTAATCCCGTGAGGTCGGTGAGAAAGTTACATGACTAGTCCGTGTGCTCACATTTTTCATTGAGGTCCCGTCATGCATAAGAGGGCTTGGATCCCGCCATGCATTGGACGGGTTTGGGTCCCCACACTTGTGGAGTGTGGGCTTGAGGTCCCCGCTACCGAGGGCCTGCACAGCTTGAGTATACATCGACGGATGTACTACTCCGCATTACCGGTAAATGCTAAGAAGTGAAGAGATGCATTCATGACATGTTCATCGTATTTCTGCATAAGATTTGGATTTGGTGTGATTGTTTATTCCCTTCGAATACTTATGATGCTATCATAAGAGATGTATTTGTGGTATATAATGTTGTTGTGCAGATGTGATTGTTTATTCCTTTGAATGCTTTTGATGCTATTATAAGAGATGGATCGATGGTATATAATGATGTTGTTCATGATGTGATTGTTTATTCCTTTGACTACTTATGATGCTATTTTTGATTTACCCTTGCACTTTGTCGAGTCGTGGACTCACACTTGTCGTGTTGTGTTTGCTAGGTACCCTCGAGGGCAAATGACATGCATGGGAAGGGGTAGACTTGGTGCACGCCACATAAACACAACTCACATCGAATAACGAGTCAATTACCCACACATTCGTATTTATTGATAATTGCTTTAGTTTCAGCTTTTGTGGCCATCCTTCGTGGTGGATGTTTTAATTGTGGTCATGGATGACCTATTTATGTTCTTATTCATTTGTTGATTGAGTTCATTTAATTGTCGTGATGGGTTAGAATGATTGGTTGATGGTTTATTGAGTTGATGAAATTAATTGGTTCAAGAGAATCTCAATAATTTGTAATAGGGTTGATTAGAAGATTATGGATGCCCTTTTGATTATGCTATAGTTGTTTAGCTTATCTGGATGTCTTTTGATGATTCGTTAAATTGGATGATTTGATTGTTGAATGATGCTATACTAAACTGTTTGAACCTCGGCTATAGCCATCTATACAAAGGAGGTTCTCTTGGGATTGTAGAGAAATGTCTTAGTTCTGTTTGGTTAAAGCATTATTGTTTGAAAAATGATTGAAATTATTCCGTATTGCTGTTGTACGTTAGTCTTTTAGGTAACATCTTGGCTTCCGCATAGCTAGGGTGTTACAGTTGGTATCAGAGCGGGCTTTAGGTCCGTGGTAGTTGAAACATTAAATTGACACACTGTGCACAGTAAGATGGGAATGGGTCAAGCATTGCATTTACGTTTTTATTATGTCGCTTTGAGCATTGCTGTTATGAATTGGTTATGAATACTTATGATATGCCTATATGATTACTATACGTTATAATAGTAGATGGCGAGATATCGAGGTCGTGGTTGTAACCTTGGGCTGCCAGGTTGCACCATCGCTTGGGGTATGTGATTATTGGAGTGTCTACCTCGAATCAGCTAATTCCAGGTGTTGGGTATGAGATTCTTTAGGAGAATTATTGTTTTCTTTGAGTTCGGAATGGTTAATCTTGTTTAGATGCGGTGGATGGGGTTGTCTTGGTTTAGTGGTTCATTGCAGTTGAGAGGAGTTCTTCTGTCTTTATTGGCTTTCTTAAAGCAAACATTTGATCTCCTGAATAATGAGATGTGATTTAAAATGGGGTATTGAAATGTCCTATTGGTTCTTAAGAGATTCGTGTGATTTAATCTTAAAGCCTCTTTCATCTGAGTTGGCAACGCGAGGTTACAAAAAAAAAATTGTTGATTCCTTTAAAAGGAGAGTGATTTGCTTGCTTTTCGTAAAATCGTAGTGAAAATGTTTGAGTTACGTGGTGAGATCGTTTGGATCCCATGTTTCACGTGATAGTTGAACTGCTCCGAGGAAAACGACGTGTTGAAAGATTTTCTTGGTTCCTAAGTTGTTCTTGGGGTTTGGTCTTAAGATCTTATCTTGTCCGAGTTGGCAAGGTATTGTTGTAGTTAAAGGATTATTTTTCTGTGTTAAAGGAAAGATTGTAGTAGGAGTATTTGAGGATTGGAGTCAAGTTTTGTGACTTGCGGTTCAATTGAAATGTGCCTAAACTATCTGTTTTTCCGCTCAAGAGTTATCAATTTTCAATAGCAATGTCTTATCCTTATTGGTTGATATTTGCTATTCTCTTTTGAGGGGTGTGTGCCTCCACCTGTGGTCTCAACTTTTGTTTTCCCAGCTCATCATTATCGGAGTATTTCTTTTGGTTTCGTGCTCGCTGTGAGGAGCAATGTTTCCCTGTGTGTCGAAACTTGTTCTTGTTCGCCTCTTCCTTTTGAGAAAGGATCAACAGTTTTGTGTTGCAAAGTTTACAAAGCATAAATTGGCAACTATTTGGTAGTGGTTAATAAATTGTAGTGGTGAGATTGTGCTACCAAGCTACTGGAGGAGTAGTAGAAGATGAATTGATGTTGACTTGTACCTCTTGGAGGAAATTTGATTCAAATGGGTTGATTGTCGTTGAAGTAAAACTGATTAGTGTTACAACTAAGTAGAACCTATGGTGAAGTATAACCCCAGAACCTTAGTTCATGTTGAAACGTTGGGAAATTATCGAAGGTTTGGAAACCTTGATCAATTTTTATAGAGCAACGCGGTTGGATTGTATTGCGAGATTTTGTGGGTGACTCCGGATGATGACAATGAGTGAGTATGTTGGAATTGTGGAAATGTTAGAGAGTTAATTTGATGATTTCTCTATCTGTCATAAGTGAAGTTCGTTGTAGGGGTCTTGGAGGTTAACTTTGTGTAATACCCAAAATGTATTCGAGAGAGAAGAAATAAATTAGAGAGAATGGCCAATTAGAAAAGTGTTTTAACAGGAGATGAGAGGGGGTTTACGATAATTTGGACAACTTTGGTGTGGGCTTAGGCCCACAAAGATTTAGGCCAAGGGAAGGGGTAGTTGGCCACATAAGAAGGAGAGGGGGCAACCCTATGGTTGCTACAGTAGCACGGCTACAGTACCACCGCCGTGCTACAGTGCCCTCCCACCCCTAGCTTTCGCTGCCGGCCAAGAAGGACGAAGGGAGAAGCCTCCTCGGGTGCTGCCGACCAAGGAAGAGAAAGGAAGAAGGAAGGAGAGAAGGGAGGGGAAGCGGGATCGCGTGGTGTTCTTCATGATCTACATCAGTTCTCCAAGGGTAACGATGGGTTTCTTCGCTGTTGGTTTCGTTTTAGATGCTAATTCGCTATGTTAGTAAAATCGGTTGTTCTGCGGGAATTAGATCGGTTCTGTCCAGAACCTTGCGCGACGGTTTTCATATATTTAGAAGCAGAATCTGGGGATGCACTCTCTTAGAGATATTTGCGTCATGTCCTTAGCTTTACGTGGCCGCCAAGAACGCCCAAATCCGATTAACGGTCAGGGAGATATGAATTTTCTAGTGTCGTTGTCCTGATAATCTGTCGGCATTCAAACAGTCCGTAGAAATTTGAGTTAATATATTAGTTAAATACGAAATTAGAGGATCTCTTTCGAATGAAAAAGATGGGTAATTTCCTCACCTTTCCAGAAAGCTAAAGAACGTAAGGATTGGACCTTCGTAGCAAAAGTTATGATAATTTTAGTGAACTGTCCAGAGAACCCGACGTGATAATTGATATTCTGTAGTTTGGCTTGATAGGGGCAGTAGATGGCAGAATTGGTCCAGGACGTCTCTTAGGATATTGTAGAGGACGTCGCCATCTTTCCACGAAGGGCTAGAACATGTAATTTGGACCCCTGAAGCAGAAGTTATGATTTTATTAGTGGGACTGTTCTGCAGAATCGTTGGTGTTCTGACAGGTTTTAGTAATCTGGTTTAAGCGACTAGTTAAAGGGGAAATCACAGAAGCTCAGTATAACCAAAGTTGTAGATCATTTCCTCAGCTTTTCAGAAAGCTCAAGAACACGGGATTTGGATACATGTACTGAAAGTTATTGCATTTTTAGTGCTCTGTCCAGAGAGCCTGATGGGAAATCGATGTTTTATTAACTGGCTTGGGAGGGGTATTATTTGGCCGATTCAGAGAGGTTCACCAACTAGACTTAGTTGGATAATTTAATTACCTTTCCAGAATGTCTAAGAAAACTTTAATTGGACTTCTGAATCAATAGATATGAATTTTAGAAGTTGACAGTCCACCGAGGGGACAGATCGACGTGTAGGATTTGGGGTTGGGATCGACTTAGACGCTCTTGCAAGTTAGTGATTGTTGTTGTATGCTTTGGTTTGGTCCGCTACTGCCATCTTAGCATGCGTTATAATAATTACTCAGGTGGTGGACGGGTCCCGGGAGCGGCACCTTCGGCACGTCACTCACTCTCTCATGTTAAGGCAAGTATAATGATGGTTATAATAGATATTGCTGAAGGGCAATGTTTAATATATATTATGAGAATTTGTGTGTACATGGTTGTGATGATGGCATGTTTGATAATGTTCATGGTTGCTAGAGTTATGATATACGTGTTAATCATGGATATCTGATATTGGTGAGTTCTATGTTTATAAGCTTTATGAATAGGATATTCATATGAAATATTGATGTGGATGCATGTTGTGGTAATTTGAGAGTTCCTACATATGCATCATGCTGAATTATTGAAGTCTTCGTCACGCGATGACCAAGCATCTCTTGAGGTCCCCGTCATGTTGATGACGGGCTAAAGGTCCCCATGCTTGAAGAGCATGGGCTTAGGTCCCCATACGCATGGAGTATGGGCAATGGTCCCTGTACCAGATGGTACAGGCATGGGTGTGCATCGACGGATGCGCACTTTGCATTACCGGTAAAATGCAAAAGGGAAAGAGAAGGAAAAGAAGTGTCTTTTGAGCATATTGCATAGCATGCATGTGTAAGATAGTTGATATGTGGATTTAAGAGGTTTAATTGCTGATTTACATGTTGTTCATTGTTGATACCTTTTATTATACTTGCTGGGTCTTTGGACTCACCTCTTGTTTTTGCTGTGTTTTAGGTACCTCTTGCAAGAACGGCATGCATGGGAGGGAGTAGAATTGCTAAGGGCGCACACACTACCACACTTTTTTTTAAAGATAATTTCGATAGTTCATACCTTAATAATAAGTAAACTGTTAAGGATTTATCTTGGCTATGCTTGAATGCATTTGGTTATTTGTAATAAGGAGAGTGGTAAATTTTGATTATGCAATGCTTTGATGAACTTTGGATTTTGAGTTAATGCTAATAATGTATGTTGGAACCTCCGTATACTTGGTTATACAAAGGAGGTTCTGTCGAATTTTTGTAAGATGTTTTAATTTTGAAAATGTTTAATTTTACTTATTTTAGTAGCAGTCCAGGCCTTGTATGGCTGGGGTGTTACACTTTGGGCTTTGCATTTTTATGTCAGACTTTTGGTCGCCCGATGATTGTATGTAGAGAAAGTAGAATTGTGGCGTATTCTGGGTAGTGCAACGATCATTGATAGAACCCTTCTGATGTAGTACATGAGAGTGTGTATTGAGGGTTCTGAATTATTTATTCTTAAAAGTTTGAGGTGATGTGATTGGGTGAATCTTTTTCAAGGTGTTTTGGGTGCCATCTGTCAGATTAAGTTCGTTAGTAGAAGAGGTTGTCTAGAGTGTTGGGTTGGATCAATAGAGCCTTTCCACAAAGCCATGAATGATGTATTTTGGATTGAACATATCTTTGAGGATGCTAATTTAAGAGAGTTGAACTCGTGTAGTATGTGATGAATTCGCATTCCAAGGTTTGAGAGGAATTTTATTCCTAATAGAGAAATTGAGAAAAAAGAGTGTTTCCACGGGCAGTGAATGGTTTTCTTGATTCTCGTTTGAGCTTTGTGCTGTCGACAGGGGTTTTCCGCAATTTGTGTTGGAGCTGTGTTGGCATGTATGATTCCTTCCAGCTCAGACAAAATAAAAGAAGTATTTGATTTGGCCATTCGAGTGATTTCCCCTTTGGCTTTCATGGTGTTCATTCGCAAATTTTCTAATTAGAAAGTGGGATTGTTTTTGTGTTGAATTATCAATTTTGGATTTGACCCTTTTAGTGGGGAGTTGGCATTGCGTGGTTGCAATGAGAACTCCTTATTTTAGGTTGGATTCTCTCTCAGAAAGCAGCTTGTTTAAGAGCATGTTCTGTGGTGCATTCTTGATTAAAGGAGGTGCTCCTTGTGAGTTGAAGAGTTCAATTTTTGAGCATGTTGTGTGTTTTGTACCAAAGAGGAAGTTGGCCTAGGTATATTGGGTCGTTTTCAATAGTTGCGGGGATTAGTAAGTGGGCGTATCGCTATGACCGTCTCGGGTCCATACGTGAGGAACGCAATGTCTGGTATATTTTGGTGCTGAGTGAATACCTGGAGAAATCGGGGTTGAGGTTTTCATTAGAACCGTTGACCCACGAGTAAGACCGTGCCTTCAAGACCTACCGTTGAGTGGCTCGGGCAAAGGTCGAAATGAGTGTTGAGGCGAAGTATGTCTCATACGTTAAGGTGTTGTGGTCGCGTCAGTCCGAGAGAGGCGATGTGGGAGTTGGAGTCTCGCATGAGCAAGAAATACCCAGAGTGGTTCACAACGGGTATGAGTTGATTAGTGCTGATTTCAGTTTTGTTGTTATTTCGAGTAGAATTCGGGGACGAATTCTTTTAAGGGGGGTAGAATGTAATATCCCGTTTAACATTAGAGATTTAATTGAAAAGAGAAAGATATTTAACATGAAATTAAAAAGGAGAAAAACAGAGGAGAATTTATTTTAGGCTTTTGGTCCACAGTTTTGGCCCATGTGGGGAGACAGCCAAGGGTGAGGGCAGCCAACCCTAAACCTTATCTCCTCCCCAACCACTAGTCCTCACACAGCAATTTGCCCCAAGCCGCCGCCCCCTCCAGCAATGGCGCCGCCTCCTCCTTCCTATGGTGTCACCCCTCTCCTCTCTCTCCCTAGATACGCCGCCGCCACCGAGGCTCTCTTGGCCCGGCCACCGTCGGTCAGGTCGGCCCAGCCGACGCCGCCGGCTCCTCGGTACCTCCGGTCCTCCGGCTCAACCTCGGCCCCTTGGCGCCTCCACTCACACCTGGCGCCACGCATCCGTTCTTTGTTTCCCGCCGCCTCCTCCCGGTGTTCTTGCCGCCGTCGGACATGGCCTCGCGCCCGGCCGTCAGCTCCTCCTTCTACCCATGGAGTCGCTACGGTTCCCCGCTGCCCTGGTGGTCCGACGCCACCAATGGGCGCCGTCGCGTGCCCTCATCTCCCCACGCGATCGGCCAAATTCGGCCGGTCTTTGCCGCCTCCACTCTACGCCGCATCCGGGTGGATCGGCACCGCCCCGCCTCCTCAGGTTCGCGCACGAGGTGTTCGACAAAATGGCCAAGCGGGTCCCGAACTTACTGGCCGAATCCACGAGTACCCCGATGGGCGTGGCCGCGACGGCGTCGGTGCAAAGATGGACTCCATGGACCTCGAGCGCAAGAAGGGCATGACCATTCGACGCATTGCTACCTCATCGCACTGGAATGGATACCGTGTTAATACCTTTGATACTCCAAATTGAGCCACTTGTTGCATTAGCCTTTAAGCTTGAGGAAGGTCATTTTGGTTAGTTGACATATCTAAGAATCTATGATGTTGTGATACGAAAGGGGTGACTTCTTATACAATGAGAGTATAGGGAAGAAGATCAAAGTTCCTCGTTTGGTATGGATGCACTCCAATGAGATGGAGGATATTCAAGAAGCACATGGTGGCCAAATTGTTCTTTGTGTTTGGTGTTGATTGTCGTCGGGTGATACCTTTGAGATGGGGTAGTGAAACATACATTTGATTTAGAGATGATGCGTCGACAACAAGAGGAAAAGGCAAATGACTTGTTTCTATATCCGAATAAGAGTTCAACCTCAAGTCATCAACGATCTTAGATTTGATGGTGTGAACTTGAGTTTCGATCTTGAGGATGTGGATGTGTAAGATGAACCTTTGAACTTTGTTTTGCTTGATGGAACTGGAGTAATTCTGCTTTGCATTATCTGAAGGTTGAAGATTATTTGCTATCGAATGGAGGGCAACATCGCCGAGATGTTCGCCGCGTGCTTTCGATATGAAGTTCTCCAACAAAGGATGTGAAGTAGGGTGTGTACATGGGTATTGATGTGTTCAGACGAATTACTCTTGGTGGTGGGCAATGGAATGTGGTGGTGAATACCCGGGGCTAGTGCTTTTCTGTTATCGTCTTCTATCTCACGGTTGAGGCAAGTGCAAGTAGTATTTCTGAGTGGTTATATTTCATTATTAATAATGCTTACTGCTTGGTAATGTTAATGGGCCTAAGTGCCACAAGTTATTGATGACGCTTACTACCTGGTAATGTTGATGAGCATGAATGCCGTAGTTTAATGATGATGCTTACTACTTGGAAAGGTTTACATGATGCGTACCTGCTAATGGTTACATGGTGATACTTACATGATAATGTTTATATGGTGATGCTTACATGATAATGGTTAAATGTTGATGGTAATAATGATGGGATAAGGCGAGCAATGAGGCTACCTTGTTAGTGATGACAATGATGAATCATGATAATGACAATGGACATGTGCATTTGCATCATGGCAAGAATGCATGAGCCAGGTCGGTGAGAAAGTCATGTAACTAATCCGGTGAGGTCGGTGAGAAAGTTACATGACTAGTCCGGTGTGCTCACATTTTTCATTGAGGTCCCCGTCATGCATAGGACGGGCTTGGATCCCCGTCATGCATTGGGCGGGTTTGGGTCCCCACACTTGTGGAGTGTGGGCTTGAGGTCCCCTGCGCCGAGGGCTGAGCTTGAGTATACATCGACGGATGTACTACTCCGCATTACCGATAAATGCTAAGAAGTGAAGAGATGCATTCATGACATGTTCATCGTATTTACGCATAAGATTTGGATTTGGTGTGATTTTTATTCCTTGAATACTTATGATGCTATCATAAGAGATGTATTTGTGGTATATAATGTTGTTGTACAGATGTGATTGTTTATTCCTTTGAATGCTTTTGATGCTATTATAAGAGATGGATCGGTGGTATATAATGATGTTGTTCATGATGTGATTGTTTATTCCCTTTGACTACTTATGATGCTATGTTTGATTTACCCTTGCACTTTGCTGAGTCGTGGACTCACACTTGTCGTGTTGTGTTTGCTAGGTACCCTCGAGGCAAATGACATGAATGGGAAGGGTAGACTTGGTGCACGCCACATAAACACAACTCACATTGAATAACCCGAGTCAATTACCCACACATTCGCATTTTATTGATAATTGCTTTAGTTTCAGCTTTTGTGGGCATCCTTCGTGGTGGATGTTTTAATTGTGGTCATGGATGACCTATTTATGTTCTTATTCATTTGTTGATTGAGTTCATTTAATTGTCGTGATGGGTTAGAATGATTGGTTGATGGTTTATTGAGTTGATGAAATTAATTGGTTCAAGAGAATCTCAATAATTTGTAATAGGGTTGATTAGAAGATTATGGATGCCCTTTTGATTATGCTATAGTTGTTTAGCTTATCCCGGATGTCTTTTGATGATTCGTTAAATTGGATGATTTGATTGTTGAATGATGCTATACTAAACTGTTTGAACCTCATTTATAGCCATCTATACAAAGGAGGTTCTCACGGATTGTAGAGAAATGTCTTAGTTACATTTGGTTAAAGCATTATTGTTTGAAAAATGATTGAAATTATTCCGTATTGCTGTTGTACGTTAGTCTTTTAGGTAACATCTTGGCTTCCGCATAGCTAGGGTGTTACATTTGTAGTGGTTTTTATCGATGAAATTTTGATCTACTCAAAGACCGAAGAAGATCATGGGCGTCATCTGAGGCTTGTATTGGAGACCCTAAGAGAGAATAAGTTTTATGCTAAATTGAAAAAGTGTGAGTTTTGGATGTCAGAAGTGGGATTCTTGGGGCATAATATAAATGATAAGGGAATTTCTGTTGATCCAGGACAGATTTCTATAGTGGTAGAATAGGAGAGACCGACTAGTGTCAAAGAAGTAAGGAGTTTCCATGGTTTGGCTTGGTATTATAGGCGGTTTGTGTAGGATTTCACTATTGTTGCCAAGCTTATGTCCTAGCTCACATAGAAGGATGTGAAATTTTGGTGGGACGATGACTCTGAATGCAACTTTCATACCTGGAAAGAAAAAATGGTGATCACTCCTGTTCTTACTCTTTTTGAGCCTAGGAAGCATTTCACAGTTTATTCTGATGCTTCCCGAGTTGGGTTGGGTTGTGTCCTCATGTAGGATGGTAAAGTAGTCGCTTATGCATCAAGGCAACCGAAGAAGTACGAGCAGAATTACCCAACCCATTGTAACACCCTAGCTCAACACTGAGCCTAGGATGCTACTAAACTAACTTAACAATTCAATTTAATTCTAATCACTATCCAATAATAGCAAGCTTTTCAACATCTAGTAAGCTAGCATTAATCAAAACTATATTGAATAACAAGCTTCTAGACATAAACCTTGTTCTAATCATCAATCAACCGAACCACATGAATACATCAGGATTCTTCAAGGTTCTACCTGGATGATAGACTAAGCAAGTCACTTGAAATATTCTAACATGTAAGAGTAAATAAATCAAGTTCTAAAATGTTAAAGCATAAACAGTAACATCCACAAGACATACTTGACTATTCAATTACAAATAACTCAATCATCATGAAGGATGTGCACAGTCTTAGAATAGAAGTAATAACATGATCACTTAAGTTTAAGTAAAAGAGCTATATTTATTTGTCATGGGTGAGCATAAGTGAAGTGAACCAAATCTAACCCTTTCCATGCATGTCGCTTCCTCGAGAAGTACCTAAAGAAAACATCAACGACAAGCATGAGTTTACGACTTAGCAAAGTACAACAGTGAAGTAATCAAAATATACACATGTATGAAAGATAACCAAAATCCTCATATAGCCATCAACAATTGATTCACTTTCATGCAATGCAAATGCCAAGAATGCAACTTTCTTCCTTCTTTGCAATTATCGGTAATGCGGAGTAGTACATCCGTCGATGCATACTCAAGCCTGTGCCCTTAGGCATAGGGACCTCAAACCCACACTCCATGAGTATGGGGACCTCATGCCCGTCCATTGCATGACGGGGACCTCAAAAGAATCAGTCCTTGGTTACCACGTAGTCCAAGACTAAAAAATGAATGCCATGATGCAAATGAACTTAATATTCTCAATCCATCATGAGAGAATCACATTCAGCGACAAAATCATAGATAAAATTTCATACAATTAAACCATGGCAATTTTCAAGAATTTAGCACCACAAATACACTACACTGCTTGCACTTGCCTCAACCGTGGGTCGGGTGACGACGAATAGAGGACTCTATCCCTAGGTTCTCACGGCAGGTACATAGTAATGTTAGTAAATCTTTTAGCAGTGGTTATTCTTTGGTGTTGACGTTGAATAGAATTCGGGGTCGAATTCTGTTTAAGGAGGGTAGAATGTAATACCCCAAAAAATTAAATCAGAAGAGAATAAATAAATCGGGAGAGAATAATTAAATCGGGAGAATGTTTCTTTTAGCAAAGTGATTGAACAGGAGAAAGAGGGGGTTTTAATGTAATACTCCGATTTATTCTACGAAAGAAAGCGTTCAAAAGAGAAATTAGACATAAAAAAAGGGGGTTTCTGCAGTTCTTCGGCAACTTGGGCCTTGGGCCTTGGCCCAGGAGGCCCATGAGGGGCCGGCCACCAATAAAAGGAAGGGGGAAACCCTAGCTGCACTGCAGCTACAGTGCCGCCACCACTGTAGCACGGCTACTGTAGTACACCGCTCTCCTCCATGGTGGTGACTCCCTTCCTCGCCGTCGGTGCTCCCTGCTGCCGATCAAGTGAAGAAAGGGGAGGAAGGAGGAACGGAGGGAAGAGGAAGGGTTCGCGGGCTGCTCGTGATCTCCAGCAACTCATCCCAGGTAACCTTCGTTTTCCTTTGATTAGATGTTTGATTAGTCGTACTAGCGATGTCGGTATTTAGGGCTGCTCAGGACAGATTAGAGACAATCGAGGTTTTGATGTGTTTAATGGCAGAATTAGTCCTGGACGTCTCCTAGAATATTGTAGAGGACGTCGTTATCTTTCCGTGAAGTGCTAGAACACGTAATTTGGACCCCTGTAGCAAAAGATATGATTTTATTAGTGGGACTGTTCTGCAGAATCGTTGGTGTTCTGACAGGTTTTAGTAACCTGGGTGAAACGATTCGTTAAAGGGGAAATCAGAGAAGCTCAGTGTAAGAAACATTGTAGATAATTGTCTCAGATTTTCAGAAAGCTCCAGAACTCCAGATTTGGACACACGTACTGAAAGTTATGATATTTTTAGTGCTCTGTCCAGAGAGCCTGACGGAAAATCGATGTTTTATTAACTGGCTTGGTAGGGGTATTATTTGGCTGATTCAGAGAGGTTCACCAACTAGACTTAATTGGAGAATTTAATTACCTTTCCAGAAAGTCTAAGAAAACCTTAATTGGACTCATGTAACAACAGATATGAATTTTAGAAGTTGACCATCCACCGAGGGGACAGATCGACGTGTAGGAATTGGGGTTGGGATCGAGTTAGACGCTTTTGCGAGTTAGTGATTGTTGTTGTATACTTTGTTTTGGTCCACTACTTCCATCTTAGCGTGTGTTATAATAATTACTCGGTGGTGGATGGTCCTGTGGTCAAGCACCTTGGTAGCGTCCCTCACTCTCTTGCGGTTAAGGCAAGTATAATAATGGTTATAATATATATGGTTGAATGGCAATGTTTGATATATATTATGAGAATTTGTGTGTTCATGAATTGTGATGATGGCATAGTTGGTAATGTTCATGGTTGCTAGAGATTTGTGTTATGTGTTAATCATGGATGTTTGATAGTTGTGAAGTCGATGTTTATGAGCTTTTGTAGTATAAATAGAATATTCATGTGCAATGTTGTTGCGGATGCATGTTTGTATTAATTTGAGAATTTATACATATGCATCATGCTGGCTTATTGAAGTCTTGGTCATGTGATGACCAAGCAACTCTTGAGGTCCCCGTCATGTTAATGACGGGCTAAAGGTCCCCATGCTTGTAAAGCATGGGCTTTGGTCCCCATACTTGCGAAGTATGGGCAATGGTCCCTGTGCTAGATGGCACAGGCATGGGTGTGCATCGACGGATGCACACTTTGCATTACGATAAAATGCAAAAGGGAAAGAGAAGGAAAAGGATCATTTTGAGCATATTGCATAGCATGTGTGTGTAAGGTGATTGATATGTGGTTTTGTAAAGTATAGTTGATGATTTACATGCTTGGATGTTGTTGATGCCATTTATTATATTTGCTGAGTCTTGGACTCACCCTTGTTGTTTGTTGTGTTTTAGGTACCTTTACGAGATCGGCATGCATGGGGGAAAGGAAGAATTAGACTTCTTACACTTTTGCACAAACTAGCCACCATAGAATTAAAGAAAAAAAATTAACTAGGAGATGAATGAACTGTTTAAAGTACTCTTCTTGATTATTGCTTGCTTGGAGTAATCTGTAATAAATGAATAGTCGTTTTGGATGCTTATGGTCTATTCATTAGATGTTTAGTTGTTATGGATGTCATAGTAACGAATAGCTAGTTTTGATTATATCTTGTTTATTATGCAATCTGGATTATCTTTATTTGTTATAACTGCCTGTTGGAACCTCCGGTATAGGTAACTATACAAAGGAGGTTCTGCCGAAATTTTGTAGGGTGTTTTAGTTTAATTACGTTTAATTATTTAATTTACTAGCATTCCAAGCCTTAGTTGGGTTGGGGTATTACAGTTGGTATCAGAGCGGGCTGTAGGTCCGTGGTATTGAAAATATTAAACTTGACAAACTAAGCACAGTAGTTGGGGATGAGTTTTTGCATTGCATTTACGCTTTCGTTGAGTTGTATTGATGATTCCTGTTATGAGATGATCTGATATATCTATATTATAATACTATGGTTATTATGTGTGGGGGATAACCCACGTTGAGAGGTGGAGGTCGTGGTTGTGATCCGGTCAGCATGCGAGTTACACCACCGTTCGTGGTATAGGAATAGCAAAGTGTCCACACCGGATGTCGTAGTACAGGCGTTGATAGCGAGTATATTTAGAAGAGTTGTTCTCTTCCTTGAAATTTGAATTTGGTCAACTCTTATCTAGTTGTGGTTGATGAACTTCTCTTGGATTAGTAATCCATTCCAGTTGATGGGATTCTTTGAGAGACGTTGTTGTGCTCCTGTTGGTTTAAGTTGCCTTGTAAAGCAATCAATGTTTTCCCAACCGATGAGTTATTCTTGCGGCTGGTGAACTTGGTTAATTGTCAAGTTTGACCTTCTTATTGGAGTTTGTCTTCCTTATTGGAAAAACTTGATCCATTTATTTCGCTTGATGATTTGGATAATGAAAGTTTCCTTTTGCAAGTCCTTTAATGCCTGGAAGCTTTGACTCAATGTATCTCTCTTGGGTATTTTGAGTGTTGAAGATTGATGGTTCTCTTTTATGAAAGAAGATGTTAAACCCTTTAGCGATGTTTTATCTTGGTTAAGTGAGAGGTTATAATCAAAGCAATTAATGGATATGATATAGATCATCAGGTTAGGTCTGCAGTGTGTGCATGATCAATCTTAACTAAGATCCTTGAAAGGAAAGTTGATAAATTTGAAAGTGACTTGTAGTAGTTCTTGACGAGCCATGATTAAGAGTATGGCTATACCTAATTGTAATCAATAGAGTTAATAAGAGGTGTGGAACATTGTTGAATTGAGTTGATCATTAGTAGTGATACATTTGGTAAACTTCTTTGGTAAATTGGATTAACAGGTCTCAGTGGATTAATCTAACCGTTTGGGATGGTTAGGTTCAAAAGGAGTTAGATTATTATCTTAGTGGATATTAATCTTGGAGTAACCTTTGGTGGATACTTAGTGATTATATGTAATTGCTAGGTGCAATTGTTGTCTATTAAAGTTTGGTGTCGAGCATCACTAAGAGATAAGCTGACGAGATTTAATGGATGAACAATATTTACATGATGGTACAACTATCGAATAATAGTTTGTCTTTAATGAAAGGCTTTGGGAATGACCTTTTAAATTGTGTAGTAGTTTCCCTCTAAAATAAAGTGGTTGTTGTAGTGAGAGTGAAAGAATTTGGTATACACTCAATTGAGGATGAGGTGACAAAGGGGTATGTAACATTTTAGTGAGCCTTTGGGGGCTTTATAAAGGAAGAGTTGACGATAACGAATCTTGTTAAGAGTAGATTATTCTTGATGTTAGCAAGATTGTCCACAAGGGATTCTGACTCATTGTAGTGGTGATGATTCTTCTAGAGAGAAAGGAAGTTAATTGCCTTGCGTAATAACAGTTAAGGAAATGTTTGGAGTTTGCATTCGTGGTCTTTTGGGAGTTCATGATTTACGTAGTAGATGTAATTAATTGAGCAGTGTGGCGTATGGGAAGGTTCCGTTTGGTACCTAAGTGATTAATGTTATTTGGTTTTATAGGCATTTCTTGTTTGGATTGGCAAGTAATGTTGTAATCAAAGAAAATTATTTTCTTTGTTAACGGAAGATGTGTACCATAAGCATTTGAGGTTGGAGTTGAGAATTGTAATCTACAACTTTTCTGTTGTTACAACTTAAGAGTTTCTTGAGTTTCAACAACAATGTTTTATCTTGATTTATGGAGGTTTGATATTCCTTCTTGTGGGACATGTGCCCTCAATTGTGGACTCATATTATGCTTTCCGAGATCATTGCTATTTGACTGTTCTTCTTGGTCTCGTGCTCACTCCGAGGAGCAACATTTTCTTGTGCGTTGGAACCTGTTTTTCGTTTGTTTCTTCCTTTTGAGAAAGGAATTAACCAACTTATGTTGCCGAGTCTTATAAAGTGTAATATAGTGACTGGTTGTTGGTGGACAAGTATTTGGTAGTGGTGAGATTTTTAGAACTAACCTATTTGAAGTACAGAAGACAGTGGATTGGTTTTAACCTATATTACCTGGAGGGAGTTCTATTTAAAAGGAATGTTTGTCGATGAAATAAAATTGATTAGTGTTACAACTAGTAGAACCTATGGCGAATTATGATCCAATAACTTTTGCCCATGTTAGGATTATCGAAAGTTTGGACTCTTGATAAATGTATTAGAGTATCGCAATTGGATACTTAGTAATATTGTGTAGAAGAGTTATGATGGTGAAGTTTAGTGAGAGTAGCGGTGTGGAGAAACCTAAGCGTTGTGCTAATTAATTGGATAGCAGGAATTGTTGAGATATTGTCAAGTATGATTCGGCCTTAGTGAGTAACCCTATGGGGGTTAGATTATCTCTAAGGATAACTTGGTCAAGAATTTATTTATTTATCAATGTTAGTGATTGAGTATGCTTGAATCTTGGTCAACCGTTAGAGTATTGTGAATTGGTATCTTGTGGTTGTGTATCCTGAATTGGATTGGTGTGGATTAGAGGAGATCTAAGATTGGTGAAATAAATCGCCTTGGGGTGGTTACTTGAGTAGTGAGGAATGTTGATAATAATAAGCGAGGTTATTGTTGAGTCATGTGAAATTTTAGTAAAGGAATATGAGGTTTTCCTATCAATTATACCAGAAGTTCGTGGCAGAAGACTTGAAGGTTGAATTTGGGCTTTGCATTTTTATGGTAGGACATTGGAGACCCAAATATTATGTGTAGAGGTAGATGAACGGTTTAATTTTGAATAGTGTGTTGATCTTTAATAGTATACTTTGGGTAAAGTAAATGAGAATGTGTCTTTGAGAATTTGAAGTAGACTATCTTCAATGTAATGAGATGATGTGGTTGTGGGTGAAAAATCTCTATTGAGGTGATGGAAACCATTTGTCAAAATAATTTCCTTTGGTATAGGAGTGGACTAGAGAATCCTTTTGGTGGATTAGTAGAGTCCCTCTAAATAAGTATGGTTGTTCTTTCGGTTTGAGGATCGTTTTAGGATTGTTGGTTAAGAGGAAGGAGTTAGTGTGATAATTCTGGACACCCATGATTTGGGAAAGGATTTATCTCTTAAAAGAACATCTGAGAAAAGAAGGTTTTCTCGAGTAGAGAAGTGATCTATTAGTTCTAGTTGAGTTGGGTTTTCATGATGGAGATCATGTACAATTTGAGTTGACTCCATGTTGGCGAGGTGATTCTTTCCGGTTCAGGAAAAAAAAATGAAGTAGTTGATTTGAGCACTCGAGTGATTTCTTTTGGCTTATGTGGAGTTTAATTGCAAACTGTCTAGTTGGATTGTGAAAAGGTTTTCATGGGAAATCTTCGATTTTGGATTTGAGTGTTTTGAGGGAAGATGGAATTGCATTGTGAATCCTTTGATTTCAGTTGAATCTGATTTTTAGAGTCGATTAAAATAAGTTGTATTGCGCGTCCCTGCTTAACGAAGACCCTCATGGTTAGGATGAAGAGATCGACTGAAGATAGAATGAGCGTTCCATATGCTTATGCACAAATTCTGTGGTTTGGTACACATTGGTTTGTTTCTGGAAGTTGTGGGAAGTTTGAAGTTGGCAAAACGTTAGGACCGTATTGAGTCCATGCGCGGAGTACACATTGTCTTCTTTGTTCCAATGCTGAGTGAGTACCAGAGAGGTCCGAAGTTTGAAGTTTCATGAGCCGTGACCTTTGAGTAGCATCTTGTGCGTTGTTAGAGAGGTCGAGCGAGCCGAGGCACAAGTCGTTGGTTTGTGTCAAGGTGCCTTTGTCCCATTAATCCGAGAGAGAGGCGACTTGGGAATTGGAGTCTCGCATGCGCGAGCACCAAAGTTATTCACGGCAGGTACATAGTAATGTTAGTAAATCTTTTAGCAGTGGTTATTCTTTGGTGTTGACGTTGAATAGAATTCGGGGTCGAATTCTGTTTAAGGAGAGTAGAATGAAATACCCCAAAAAATTAAATCAGGAGAGAATAAATAAATCAAGAGAGAATAATTAAATCGGGAGAATGTTTCTTTTAGCAAAGCGATTGAACAGGAGAAAGAGGGGGTTTTAATGTAATACTCCGATTTATTCTACGAAAGAAAGCGTTCAAAAGAGAAATTAGACATAAAAAAGGGGGTTTCTGCAGTTCTTCGGCAACTTGGGCCCTAGGCCTTGGCCCAGGAGGCCCATGAGGGGCTGGCCACCAATAAAAGGAAGGGGGAAACCCTAGCCGCACCGTAGCTATAGTGCCGCCACTGCCACTGTAGCACGGCTACTGTAGCACACCCCTCTCCACCATGGTGGTGCCTCTCTTCCTCGCCGTCGGTGCTCCCTGCTGCCGATCAAGTGAAGAAAGGGGAGGAAGGAGGAAGGAAGGGAGGGAAGAGGAGAGGGAAGAGGAAGGGTTCACGGGCTGCTCGTGATCTCCAGCAACTCATCCCGGGTAACGTTCGTTTTCCTTTGATTAGATGTTTGATTAGTCGTACTAGCGATGTCGGTATTTAGGGCTGCTCAGGACAGATTAGAGACAATCGAGGTTTTGATGTGTTTAATTGCAGAATTAGTTCTGGACGTCTGCGAGGATATTGTAGAGGACGTCGCTATCTTTCCGTGAAGTGCTAGAACACGTAATTTGGACCCCTGTAGCAAAAGTTATGATTTTATTAGTGGGACTATTCTGCAGAATCGTTGGTGTTCTGACAGGTTTTAGTAATCTGGGTGAAATGATTTGTTAAAGGGGAAATCAGAGAAGCTCAATGTAATACAAATTGTAGATAATTGTCTCAGATTTTCAAAAAGCTCAAGAACTCCAGATTTGGACACACGTACTGAAAGTTATGATATTTTTAGTGCTCTGTCCAGAGAGCCTAACGGAAAATCGATGTTTTATTAACTGGCTTGGTAGGGGTATTATTTGGCTGATTCAGAGAGGTTCACCAACTAGACTTAATTGGAGAATTTAATTACCTTTCCAGAAAGTCTAAGAAAACCTTAATTGGACTCATGTAACAACAGATATGAATTTTAGAAGTTGACCGTCCACTGAGGGGACAGATCGACGTGTAGGAATTGGGGTTGGGATCGAGTTAGACGCTTTTGCGAGTTAGTGATTGTTGTTGTATACTTTGTTTTGGTCCACTACTGCCATCTTAGCGTGCGTTATAATAATTACTCAGGTGGTGGACTGGTCCCAGGGGCAGCACCTTCAGCGCGTCCCTCACTCTCTCGCGGTTCAGGCAAGTATAATGATGGTTATAATATATATGATTGAATGGCAATGTTTGATATATATTATGAGAATTTATGTGTTCATGAATTGTGATGATGGCATAGTTGGTAATGTTCATGGTTGCTAGAGATTTGTGTTATGTGTTAATCATGGATGTTTGATAGTTGTGAAGTCGATGTTTATGAGCTTTTGTAGTATAAATAGAATATTCATATGCAATGTTGTTGCGGATGCATGTTTGTGTTAATTTGAGAATTTATACATATGCATCATGTTGGCTTATTGAAGTCTTGGTCATGTGATGACCAAGCAACTCTTGAGGTCCCCGCCATGTTGATGACGGGCTAAAGGTCCCCATGCTTGTAAAGCATGGGCTTTGGTCCCCATACTTGCGGAGTATGGGCAATGGTCCCTGTGCCAGATGGCACAGGTATGGGTGTGCATCGACGGATGCACACTTTGCATTACCGGTAAAATGCAAAAGGGAAAGAGAAGGAAAATGATCATTTTGAGCATATTGCATAGCATGTGTGTGTTAGGTGATTGATATGTGGTTTTGTAAAGTATAGTTGATGATTTACATGCTTGGATGTTGTTGATGCCATTTATTATATTTGCTGAGTCTTGGACTCACCCTTGTTTTTTGTTGTGTTTTAGGTACCTTTACGAGATCGGCATGCATGGGGGAAAGGAAGAATTAGACTTCTTGCACTTTTGCACGAACTAGCCACCATAGAATTAAAGAAAAAAAAATTAACTAGGAGATGAATGAACTGTTTAAAGTACTCTTCTTGATTATTGCTTGCTTGGAGTAATCTGTAATAAATGAATAGTCGTTTTGGATGCTTATGGTCTATTCATTAGATGTTTAGTTGTTATGGATGTCATAGTAACGAATAGCCAGTTTTGATTATATCTTGTTTATTATGCAATCTGGATTATCTTTATTTGTTATAATCGCTGTTGGAACCTCCGGTATAGGTAACTATACAAAGGAGGTTCTGCCGAAATTTTGTAGGGTGTTTTAGTTTAATTACGTTTAATTATTTAATTTACTAGCATTCCAAGCCTTAGTTGGGTTGGGGTGTTACACATATCTCTAGCAGGCACAAAACCCTGATTTTGCACTGAACTATTTCAAATCTACGGATCAAACAGAACTACAGAGTACCGATCTACGAACAGCAGGGAACAAATATGATATCTAGCAACAATTTGCATAGAAAAGAATTGTAATAGCTATTGGGGAAAATGAATTTACCCTAGAATAATCTGCTAGATCTCACTAAAGTCCCCATGAGGATCCCCCTTCTTCCCCTTTTCTTCTCCCTCTTCCTCTTCTTCTTGATTAGCAGCACCCAAAAGACCTTTTCCCAACCTTCCTCTTGGCCGGCAGCAAGGAGGAACATAGGGAGGTGAGGAGGCACCACCAGGGGAGGGGAGGAGATGAGGGGGAGGTGCTGGTAAGGGAGGGGATGGGGGCGGCCAGGGAGAAAGAGGGGGGTGGCGGCCAAAGGGTTGGAGAGGGGATAGGTTAGGGTTTTGGGGTGGCCGACCCCTCATGGGCCATGGCCCAAAAAAAGTTTTCCCCCCTCCCCATACACACACTTCACTTTGGTCTGGCGGCCCACTCCTCTCTCCAATTCTGAATTTTCTATTTTTATTGCACAAATGGTTTTATAAAAAATGAAAGCTACCTCAAGCAAGTTCTCAGCACCACTCTTAACCGTGAGCACAGCTATCTAGATAGTTTTCTTACTTTGCAGAGTTCGTACACTTTACCCACAAGAGATATTTCAACTTTATAATGCCCCTGACACACTATGGCGAAGTTGATTATCACAAGGCCTTTACAATGTCTCACCTTATTGCAATTTCGTGCCGCTAAGTATCACCTCCTTGGGCCATGCCCCGAGAGGTCTCCCTTTCGCGCCGTGTGAATCGATGACTACCTTACCCTTTGCACACTCCACACACCCACCAGTGGTGAAGTTGCGATGTGGCAGACATATTAGTTAGTCAGGTCATAGGTGTTATAGATTTGTGATTGCACTATTTTTACATGAGAGGTCATTACAAGATTTGGTCCTTAATTGACTCGGGCGGTACATCCACATACTAACATTCTCTCGTGCACCCGGCACCAGCCACTCTTTCTAGCCACCCGAGTCCAAATCTATTTTTCAGGTTTTCTCAATTGTTTTTAAAATTACCTTTCGCCAACATACCAGCCAGGCTCCAGCCTCGGCTGCCCAAATTCATTTTCAAGTTTTTTGAATGATGTCGGGCAATTTAATGCCCGAATGACAACATGTCTAAGCAAGGCTAAGCATGTCTTCTTAGTATCTAACAAGTGGCTAACTGGTATCCTATTATCTATGGTGACAAGGATAATGTTCAAATTCAAGGTTTGGAAGTATTTACAATTATTATTAGGGTAGTAACTATCCACTAATAGTAATATATATAATGTAACACCCCAGCCCAACATGAGCCTGGAATGCTACCAAAATAACAAGTAAAGAATTAAAACCTAAGACATAATACTAAATTTCAGTAGAACCTCCTTTGTATAGTTAACAATACCGGAGGTTCTAACAGATATCAATAATAATAATCAATAATCCAAACATACAATTTAAAATGTAATCATAAAAACATCCATAAACCGCTAATCAACTCTATTACAAAAACATCAAATGCATAAGACACAACCAACAGAAATCCTCTAAGCAATTTGCTCAATTATTAACTCATAATCCAAGATTATTCAATTATGAATGGTTCATGGTGGGGTGCATCAGATCTTATGACTATCCCCTCCCATGCATGACATCCGCGTAAGGAGTACCTAAAATTCAAACAAACAGCAAGAATGAGTCCATGACTCAGCAAAGTACAATTAATACAACAATTCAATACACACCTCTATCATCATCATCCAACCACAATTCTGTATATTAAACCAAATCATATACTCATGCAATGCAAATGCACAAATGCACCTTTTCTTTTCTCTTTGCATATACCGGTAATGTAATACTCCAGAGTAGAAATCAGGAGAAAACCAAATATTTAAAGGAATATCTATTGGAAAATAACTAATTAATCAGTTAGAGAAGGGGTTAGCAGCACTTTTTGGACAACCTGGGCTGGGGCCTCCGGCCCATGTGCATTCAACCCACAAGTGGAAGGGAGGGGGCTGACCTTAAGGAGGCCAAACCCTAGGCCGCCCCTCCCCAACTCCTTTTGGCTGCCTCCCCCTCTCCCCCTTAGGCCGCCGCCCCTACCAATCTCCCCTAGGCTGCCTCCCTGCTCCCTTGCTCCCTCCACCACGTCCCCCACTGCTGCCGGTGAGGATCGTCCGCCTTCCCGCTGCCTGCCGAGTGGAGGAGAAGGAGTAGCCTGTGTTGGTGGTGATCGGCCATAGGAGGAAGAAGAAGGTGAGGGGAGAAGATCATCTTCGTGGGGGTAGATCATCGCCTTTCCTGCATTCTTCAAGGGTAACAAAGATCCTCCCTCGCTGTATGTTTCGTTTTTGAAGCGTGTATGTATTCATTAGTAGATCGGTTGTTTAGATCCCATTCTGTCCATAAGTTTGAACAGCGGTTTTCATGTCTTTAGAAGCAGATTCTGTGGATCCCATCTCTTAGAGATAGTTTGGTTATGTCCTTAGCTTTCTGTGGCCGCCAAGAACGCCCAAATCCGATTAACGGTCAGCGAGATATGATTTTTTTAGTGTCGCTGTCCTGCAAATCTGTCAGCATTCTGAAAGTTTGTGGAAATCTAGGTTAAGTCATTAGTTAAAGAAGAAATTAGAGTATCTTGATATAACAAAAAATGTAGGTAATTTACATACCTTTCCAGAAAGCTAAAGAATGCAAGGTTTGGACACTCGTACCAAAAGTTATGGTGGTTTTAGTGTACTGTCCAGAGAACCCGACGTGAAATTGATGTCTTTTAAATTGGCTTGGTAGGGGTATTAGATATCCGATTCAGAAGGTCCCCTCAACTAGGTTTAGTTGAGGAATTTAATTACCTTTCTAGAAAGTCCAAGAACACCTTATTTGGACCCCTGTAGTAAAACTTATGAATTTTAGAAATTGACTGTCCACCGAGGGGACAGATCGATGTTTATGAAATTGGGGTTGGGATCGAGTTAGACGCTTTTGCGAGTTTGTGATTGTTGTTAGATAGTTTGTTTTGGTCCGCTATTGCCGTCTTAGCGTGTGCTATAATTATTGCTCAGGTGGTGGACTGGTCCCGGGGGCAGCACCTTCTACACGTCCCTCCTTCCCTCGCGGTTAAGGCAAGTAGAATTATGGATATAATAGAAATTATTGAATGGCATTGATTGATAATTTCTATGAGTATTTGTGTTGATCATGATTGATATGGTGATATGATTGGTAATGTTCATGGTTTCTAATATTTTGAGTTATGTGTTAATCATGGATGTTTGAAAGTTGTGAAGTCTATGATTATGAGCTTTTGTAGTATGAATTGGATATTCATATGCAATGTTGTTGCGGATGCATGTTTGTATTAATTTGAGAATTCATACATATGTATCATGTTGGCTTATTGATGTCTTGGTCATGTGATGACCAAGCAACTCTTGAGGTCCCCGTCATGTTAATGACGGGCTAAAGGTCCCCATGCTTGTAAAGCATGGGCTTTGGTCCCCATACTTGCGGAGTATGGGCAATGGTCCCTGTGCTAGATGGCACAGGCATGGGTGTGCATCGACGGATGCACACTTTGCATTACTGGTAAAATGCAAAAGGGAAAGAGAAGGATAAAGATCATGTTGAGCATATTGCATAGCATGTGTGTGTAAAGTAACTGATATGTGGTTTTGTAGAGTATAGTTGATGAGTTACATGCTTGTATGCTGTTGATGCTATTTATTATATTTGCTGAGTCTTTGGACTCAACTCTTATTGTTTGTTGTGTTTTAGGTACCATTACGAGATCGGCATGCATGGGGGAAAGGAAGGATTAGTCTTGTTGCACTTTTGCACGAACTACCCACCATGAATGAAAGGAAAATTATTTAGGAGATGAATGAACTGTTTAAAGTACTCTTAATGATTATTGCTTGCTTGGAGTAAACTGTAATAAATGAATAGAAGTTTGGATGCTCATGATCTATATCTTAGATGTTTAGTTGCTATGGATGTCATAGTAACGAATAGCCAGTTTGATTATGTCTTGATCATATTGCAAATTGGATTATCTTTATATATTTAACTGTTGTTGGAACCTCCGGTATAGGTAACTATACAAAGGAGGTTCTGTCGAAATTTTGTAAGGTGTTTTAGTTTAATTTTTGTTTAATTTATTTAATTTAGTAGCATTCCAGGCCTTTGTTTGGCTGGGGTGTTACAGGTAATGCGGAGTATGCATCTGTCGATGCATACCCATGCTTGTGCCTTCTAGCACGGGGACCATAAGCCTACATCCACGAATGTGGGGACCTCAAGCCCATCTAATACATGACGGGGACCTCAAAATCAATACTTGGTCACCACGTGACCAAGTCTCAAAGATGATAGCATGATGCATATGAGTAAATCCACTTATCCAACATAAACATGTAATGATCCACTTATCTAACATAAACATGTAATAATCCACTTATCCAACATAAACGTGTAATAACCAGCAGCAACATACGTGAATAAAGAACATACACATAATACTAGCATTCATGAGTAATCACTCTTAATTACTCTACCACTAATTGTACTTGCCTCAACCATGTGAAGCTTGACGACGCGAAGAGGGCGCTACCCCCGGAATCAAACCCCCACCTGAATAATTTTAACAAACACTCTAAGAGGACAATTCTGGACAAGACGTTGCTAGAAGCAAATATACGACTAACTATGCTCCCTAGCGCAACCCAAAACACTAACTTCGATGAACATCAATCTGTCCCAAAATAGAACAGTCTCTTTTAAAATTCATAACTTTTCGTTTACTTATCCAAAAAAGGGTGTTCTTTGATTCTATGAAAAGCTTATTAATTTACCAACATAAACCAAGTTGGTGAGATTTTCAGATTCTGTCATCCTCTATCCTTACCAAACAGATTAACAGAACTACTAAATCTCGTCAGAGGTTTTGGACAATGAGACTAAAACTTACGTATCTTTCAGTAAAAATATCCCAAATTTACGTTCTTTAGCTTTCTGGCAACCTTATAAAATAACCTACAACTTTTATGTTGGTGAGATGTTCTAAATAAATCGTTAGCTAATTGGTTTCACGTGAACAGTAAACCGAACCTAAGAATACTTTCTTTATTTAGAATTTAAACTACTCTAGTTTTGGAATAAAAATATTAATCACCAATTGGTTGTCTGAATTGGATCCAAACTGAACCAACCCACATGCCATGTTCCTGGCGTCCTCTCCATGCATGGCCAAGTCTCCCTCTTGGTTTCCCTTGTGTTGTGGGCTTTCCTTCTCTTAGCTTCTTGCGCGAACTTGTTCCATGCACTTGATGTTTCTTTTGACGCCAATGCAACCCTTGCGCCTGTCACCACATGTCTTTCTTCACCGCCGCATGTGCTAGGGTTTTATCTCGAGAGCACGTTCCCTCTCGTTGGCCAGCATCCCCATCCACTTTATTGGCCTTCACAATGTTTTGTTTTACCTTTTGTTGTAAAACAATACCAATTGCGCCAATTTGAGTGCTAGCATTAGTTTGCAATTTAGGGATGCAAACCAATGCTTTGGTAGTAGTTATGGCCGTATCAGACCATTCCACCCGCAATCGCTATGAACGAATGAATATATCGAACATAAACATACCACTGAATAATCATGGTTTAACAATTATGAAGGGAAATAAGGAATACCGGGATTACCCATTGCATAATCACCAATCAAGTGGAACAAAACAACAAACAAGACAAATCAATTGTACTAGCCTTTCGAACTGCGATGCATTAGGAGGCAAGGATGAAGCCACTAATCCCGAACCCTCTCCTCCTACACAATTGAATTACTTGAATGAGAAACAACGTGACTAGGACACGACTCGAAACACTTAGTCGCATCATCCTAAATCCAAGGTTCACATGGTCGATCTATCCAATTAACCCGGTAGTTTAGCAGGATAATAACCTGGACAGCGGTACTAAACACATCATAACTTTTGGTTTGAGACTCTAAACGGAGTGAGCTCATATCCTATGGAAAGATAACGAAAATACTTACATTAAACTAGTTGGGTGAATCCTCTAATTCGGTCAACATATTAGGTTAACAATTAGATGAAAGTCTAATACAGAATCTGCCTAGCAGAAATAGACAGCAGTAAAGAAACAATCATAATTTTTGATTGGTTTAACCAAAATCCACAATTCTAGTTATTCTAGAAAGATAAGAACAATATCTTCAAAATTCTATTTGGCATGAAGCTCAGATTTTGCCTTTAACAAAAAGTGGCACAAGGTTCAAAACTACTATCAGAACCCGACAAATAATCTGGACAGTCAGATTGAAATATTCATAATTTTTATCCTACAAATTAGAATAGAGTGTTCTTTGACAATCTAGAAAGATGATAAAATTATCTACAGAACTTGTTTTGGGTAATAATCCTGAATCTGATCCTAACCAAAACATATTTTAATAAACATCTTGACTGATCATTCTCATCAGATTTTTAGTACAACAGGAAAGATTCTATCATAACTTTTGAACCGTAGATCAGAATTAAGTGATATTGGTGGCTACAGAAAGATAAGAATGATTCCCACATAACTCTGGGAGATGGGAACCTCAAATTCATAATCAAAACACATGAAAACCTTCGCGCAATGTTCTGGACAGAACTGATCTAATTTCAGCAGGGAACCGATCTACTAAACATAACCAATTACGCATCTAACATGAATCAAACAGTGAGGAAAACTACTTATTACCCTTGAAGAACCACAGGACATCGCTGATCATTACTCACAAAGAATATTCCCTTTTCTCCTCCTTTCTCTTCCTCTTTTCCCTTGGCCGGCTGCACCCGAACGGTTCATCTTCCTCCCTCCTTGGATAGCAGCAAGGGGAGGAGATGGGTACTATAGACGATAGGGTTACTGTAGCTGGTGGTGGCACTATAGCACAGGCGTGCTACAGTGCATCTAGGGTTTTTGGCTACCCCTAATGGGCCAAGGCTTTGGGTTTTTGGCCCAAGATTTAATCCCCCTTCTCGAGAAATTCTAAAATTCCATTTTAAATCCTGATAAAAGGTTTAAAATTCAATTATAATTCTAAAGATTGAACAGGGTATTACATTCTACCCCCCTTAAACAGAATTCGACCCCGAATTCTACTCGAAAGAACACCAACTGAACTTAATAACCATTGACATGTACCTGACGTTAACAACTCTGGTTAAAGCTCACGCATGCGAGTTTCTAGGTCCCAAGTCTCATCACACTTAGGCCATTACGTATACCAACATCTTACACCTCAACACTCATCTTGACCTTTATAAGTTCTCTCAACACACAGGACACAAATGTAAGATCTTACTCATTAGCCAACAGCTCTATCGAAAACTCAAGCTTTGGACCTCTTAGGTACTCATTCAGCACTGGACATACCAGACGTTGCGTACCCTGTGTATGGACTCGAGACGGTCCTAGCGATATGTCAACTTTCGATTCCCCACAAATAACGAAAACAACCCAATGTATCTTGGGCTAACCTCTCCTTTTGGTACCAAACCACACTGCACGCGCATATCACACGTAACTCTTGTTCCACCTCTCAATCGAACTCTTCACCGTAATAAGGATCATCTCCTTTAACAATGGACACACAACGAAACTCGATTTGAACAAACTCTATTATGAACAGAGTCAACTGAAAGTAAAGGATTCTCATCACAACCACGCGATGCCAACTCCCTACCAAAAGGGTCAAATCCAAAATCGAAGATTCATCACGAAAACCATTCTTCTTTCTAATTAGGCAATTTGCAAATGAACAGCCCGAAAGCCAAATGAGAAATCACTCGAATGCCCAAATCAAATACTTATTTTATTTTGTGTAAACTGGAAAGAATCATACATGCCAACACAGGGCCAACTCAAATTGCGGAAGACATCAGTCGACAACACAAAGCTAAAACGAGAATCAAGAAAACGCTTCACTACTCGAGGTAACATCCTTTTTCTCAGTTTCTCTTTTAGGAATAAAATTTCTCTCAAACCTTGGAATTCGAACTCATCGCATGCCACACGAGCTCAACCCTCTTAATTTAACATCCTCAAATTATGCTCTAACTGAAATACATTATCCACACCTTTGTGGAGAGGCTCTATTGATCCCACTGAACACTCTAGACAACTCCTTCTACTGACAAAATTAATTTGACAGAAGGCACCCAAAGCACCTCGAAATAGATCTCACGCAATCACATCACCTCAAACTTTTAAGAATAAACAACTCAGAATCCTCAGTACACACACTCATGTACTACATCAGAAGGGTTCTATCAATTTCCACTGCTCAGGAAACACCATATTCTATTTTCTATACACACAATCATTGGGCGACCAAAGGTCTAGCATAAAAATGCAAAGCCCAAATTTAACCTCCGAGACCTTTACAACGAACTTCTCTTATGATAGATAGAGAAATCATCAGATTAAATATCTAACATCCCCACAATTCTAACATATTCACTCATTGACATCATTAGAAATCACCCACACAATGTCGCAATACAATCCAATTGCGTTACTCTATAAAATTGATCAAGGTTTCCATACCTTCGATAATCCCCAACATCTCAACATAAACTAAGGTTCTGGAATTACACTATACCATATATTCTACTTAGTCGTAACACTATTCAGTTTTACTTTGAAGCCATACATTACCTTTGAATCAAATTTCCTCCAAGAGGTACAGGTCAAAACCAATTCATCTTCTACTACTCCTCCAATAGCTTGGTAGCAAAATATCACCACTACAATTACTTAACCACCACCAACAGTTGCGAATTTACGCTTTGTAAAACTTTCCAACACAAAACTGTTGATCCTTTCTCAAAAAAGAGGCCAACAAGGGCAAGTTTCGTCACACAGGAACACGTTGCTCCTCACAGCGAGCACGAAACCAAAAGAAATAATCTGATAATGATGATCTTGGAAAACGAAAGTTGAGTTCACAGTTGAGGGCACACATCCCTCAAAAAAGGAATAGCAAATAACAACCAATAAAAAAAATAACATTGCAATTGAAACTCGACATCTCTTATGCAGAAAGAGCAGAAAGTTTAGGCACGATTCAAATAACCATAAGTTATAAAACTTGACTCCAATTCTCAAATACTCCTACTGCACTCTTTATGATTTAGATAATAAAAATCAGAAAAGCCGTTTTGGCACATATCGTGTGTTCTTGAGTCATGAGATGAGTTGAAAAGATTGAGTGAGAAAGATTGAGAGCGAGATCAAGATATTCATCTCTTGCTTTGGAGTATTATTCACCGGAGGATACTACTTGTAATTGAATCTATTCGATTGGTTTGTAAGTGCATTAATTTTCTTGCAATTCAATTCGCCGAATTGGTTTGTGAGATTGCTACTGATCTTCGAGTATACCGTGAAAGATTGGGCCAACAATCGGGATTCATCTAATCAAATAGGTGGATCCTTATCAACCCCTGAACTTCCAGTTAAAACCATTCTCCAAGACAATTCCCATCCATAAAGTATTTCTCCTCTTTAAATATTTGGGATATTACACGACCGATGCCGTGAGTCTTGGCACTTGCATGCGGGCGATGTGGGAGCGAGCCAAGCAACAGTGACACATGGGTGTAGGCATGTGACACAAGTGGTAGTAGCTAGCGATCGGTTCGGCCGACACGGGAGCACCTAGCGATGGTGTTATGCGTGAAGCAGGCAGGAGAGAAAGAAACCGCTGGCTAATCAATGGTTTGACCAAATGGGTTTGGTGGCAACAGCTCAGACTCAATGGTCCTAACCAGATGAACAGTAGACAGGGCTAAGAAAAGATTAGGGAAAGCTTGGAAAAAGGAATGAGACAAAATTTTAGTTTTGGCTAAAATTCTGACATTTGTTTTAAGTAATCCTCAGGCGATGATAGATAAAAATCTGATTTTTGCTAAAGGATTCTAATTGGGCTTTTGAACATCTAGAGCATTAGGTTTAGGGTTTTATGCTTTCAACCTTTTGGGTTTATGTTCCTAGGGTTTTTATTTTTAGGGTTTTCTGTAGTTAGGGTTTCTGTTTTACTTCACTTGTGTTGGCAAAAGAAAACACAAATCAAATAATTCTACAAAAATGCATGCAAAAAGGATGGCATTTGTTATCACATAAAAAGTTTTAAAATTCCTCTTTTTTTCTCTTCGGGCACTTTTGGGATGTTTCAGGTATGAAAAACGATAAATCTACGACTGAGGTTAAATAACCCTACCGTGTCAACCAAAGCTCTGATACAAGATGATATAGGGTGCTCAATCTTCACGACGTAGAATCAATGATAACTTTGGATCCATGCAACCTAACGAACCGATGGTGCCAACCACTATCAACATAGCAACCTACGATAAAAGAATCTGACCAAACATACGCTCTTGATCCTGTGTACTCAACCATGCAAAAGTAGACGTCTCGCAATGAGAACTCCCAATTACCTCAAGGTGTACTTGGCTAACCTAGGAAACAAGAGTGTAATTCTCAAAATTTGTTTATTCGTGGTATCATGTTACAATGAGCGTCTACCCCTCAATACATAGGGTATCTCCACCCCTCATGGCTGGCCAAGAGGCCCTACTCCTAGTCCAATTCGAAATTACAAGTTGGTTTAAATTATGATTTAAAATCAGCATTGAATTTGGATTTAGATTTCAGCATTGCATGCGGTTTTCTCCAATAGCCATAACTTTTTGTAGAAAGCTCCAAATCACATGTAGTTTGATCCGTTGGAAACTAGACTTAATAAGCTTTACACATATAAACTTTGTACACAATGTTACCATCAGAATTGGCGCAGAAAGCTTCATGAACTTTGTGGATAGAACAGCGAGCACCATATTGATTGAAACTTGATTGATCATGTTTCCTCCTCTTGGGTCGACCTTCCTCTCCTCATTTGAACCTAGTACACAACTCTTATTAAAATTTAAATGAAATTCTTTAAGGAATAGATTCACCTATTCATTAAGTTTCTCTTGCTCTTCAACTCTTGTAGTGAGCTCATATTGTTATGAGGTACTTGATGGATTGAAAACATTATATGCGACAATATAGCTTAGGATATCTACATAACCTTCCCTCCTTACTGGACTTCTTGTTCCCCTTGGCGATAGCCACCCAGGTAGCAGGGCAGGGCGGCACACAGGAGGTGGCGGCAGGGGGCGGCGGCGGCGCATTGGACTTCTTCTTCCCCTTGGCTCCTTTATGGCAGCGGCCCACCTCGTGCCGAAAGCCCATGGCCCATGTTTTCCAGTTTTTGCGGAAACCCCGCTTAAGTCTTTTATTTCCTTCTGTACTTCCTTAAATCCTCCTAATGCGTTTTGGGATATTACATTCTACCCCCTTAAATAGAATTCGACCCCAAATTCTACTCATCATTCTACTCGAAAGAACACCCAAAACTGAATTTAAAAAACATTAAACACATACCCGATGTGAACAACTCTGGATAATACTCACACATGCGAGACTTCAGCTCCCAAGTCACCTCTCTCTCAGACTAATGCATCCACAGCACCTTGACATATACCAATGTCTTGTGCCTCAACATTCACTCTAACCTCTCCAAAATACACACCGCACACAACTCAATGGTGAGGTCTTGCTCAATGGTCAGTGGTTCCAACGAAATGTCATGCTCTGGGTCTCTTACGAACTTCCTCAATATCAAGATGTGAAACACATTATGAACTCCACGCATGAACTCAGGAAGGTCCAAGTAGTAAGCCAACTTCCCAATTCTTGCAATAATCGAGAACAGTCTAACATACCTCGGGCTAAGCTTTCCAGTGATACCGAACTGGACAATACCTTTCGTGGGAGACACTCTCAAGAGCACCTGATCACCTATCGCAAACTCTAGGACATGCATCCTCACATCTGCATAGCTTTTTTGCCTGCTCTGAGCTGCTAGTATATTCTGCCTGACCATGGCCACATGCTCAATGGTCTTTTGTATCTAATACAGATCCAAAACTATCTTCTCACCCACTACATCCCAACAAAGAGGCGATCTGCACTTCCGCCCATACAAAACCTCGAATGGTGCAGCTCTAATACTGGAATGGTAGTTGTTGTTGTAAGCAAACTCTTCAAGAAGCAACTGATCCTCCCAACTACCCTTCCAAGACAAAACACAGGACATCAACAAGTCCTCCAAGGTCTGGATACTGATTTCTGACTGCCCATTAGTCTGAGGGTGGAATGTCGTACTAAGATGAAGCTGAGTGCCCAATGCACCGTGCAAAACTCTCTCAAAACTTAGAGACAAACTTGGCATCCATTTCAGAAATGATTGTCTTTGGCACACCATGAAATCTCACAATCTCCTGCACGTAAGTAGGAGCCAAATCACTCGCCGTATTTGTCGTGCGAATAGGAATGAAGTGCATGGACTTGTTGAAACAATCGACCACTTCCCAAATTGCATCATTTCCTCGCGGCGAACGAGGTAATGCAACCACAAAGTCAATAGAGATATCGCGAAGAACCTCCAAAGGCTGCAACAACCCTGCAAGATGCTTATGTTTAGGTTTTTCACTTGCTGATAAACACCGCAAGAATCCACATAATTAGCAATGTCCACCTTCATGCCTTTCCACCAGAAATTCTATTTCAAATCACGATACATCATGGTCTCACCAGGATGAATAGTATAGAAAGTGCGATGAGCCTCTCCCAAGATGTCATCCTTAACCTCCGACTTCTATGGCACACAAAGGCGGCATTTAAACCACAAAGCACCAAACGTCTTGCCCTCATCCAAACGCTTTCTAACCTCCTACAACAATTGGTCACTACGCTACGCTTTCCGCACATGGTCTGGAAACTAACTCAAGGATCAACTACGTCTCAGCATGTGTCGTGTCCGCATAGCAATAAGAAATCCTCATGCGATCAAAATTAGCAATGAGGCAATCTAGAGTAGCGAGAGTCGCCTTGCGACTAAGGGCATCAGCAACCACAATGGCCTTGCCTAGATGATACTCAATAATAAGATAATAATCTTTGATCAATTCTAGCCATCTTTTTTATCTGTGAAAATATCACAAGACTCCCCGTACAAATAATGCATCCAAATCTTAAGAGCAAAGACAACAACAGCCAATTCTAAATCATGAGTGGGATAATTAGACTTGTGCTTCTTTAACTTCCTCGACGCATAAGCGATCACCTTGTCATCTTGCATAAGCACGCAACCAAGACCCACTCAAGAAATATCTGAAAAGACTATGAAGCGCTTCCTTGGCTCAGGAAGAGTGAGAACAGGAGAAGTCACCAACCTCGCCTTCAGAGTGTCAAAACTATGCTCACGTTCATCAGTCCACTGGAATCACACGCCTTTCTACGTGAGCTGAGAGATCAACTTGGCGATGATAGAGAAATCTTGCATAAAACACCGATAATAGCCAGCCAAACCCAAGAAACTCCTCACCTTCTTAATATTGGCCGGCCTCTTCCAGTCCACCACTATAGAGGCCTTGCTAGGATCAACAGCAATGCCATGAGAATTGATCACATGACCCAGAAAACTCACTTTTGAAATCCAGAATTCACACTTCTTTAGTATATGAGAATGTTATCAATGAACACCACTACAAAGTCATCCAGATACTCGTGTAGCATACTGTTCATGGTCTCTGTAAAAACAGCTAGTGCATTAGTCAGTCCAAAAGACATAACTTTATACTCATAATGTCCATATCTCGTGGAAAAGCGGTTTTCTCAACATCTTGCTCACGCACACATATTTGATTGTACCTCGACTGAATATCAATTTTGGAGAACACCTGTGCTCCAGTTAACTGATCAAACAAGTCCTCAATGAAGGCTAATGGATATTTTTTCTTGATCGTGACTGAGTTAAGCGCAAGGAAATCCATACACATGCACCAATTCACATCCTTCTTCTCTGTGAACAGAACAGGAGGTCCCTATATAAACACACTATGCTTGATCAAACCCTTAGCCAACAAATCATCTAGTTGCTTCTTCAATTCGTCCTGAAATGGATGTGTCAGCTAATATGGGGACAACAAGATGGACCGAGTGCCCAGTCAAAGATCAATACAAAACTCCACGTCTCACTAGGGGCATCCCCGGAAGCTCAACTAGGAACACATTTGGATAATCACAAACCATCGGAATCTCCTCAATCTGTAAAGCCATGCTCGACTACTTAGCAAGAAACAAGAGAAGCCTGGTCTTCATCGCACGCTAACTCGGGAACAATCCGGCCAACACACAGAGAGAGCACGGAGATGCACTCCCTTGAAAGGTCAAAGTCTCACCAGACAGAGTCTGCATAGTGACGGTCCTATAGAAACAAGGTACCACGGCTCAGTAGGAATGCAACCAATCCATGCCCAAGATGACATCGAATGGCTCCAACTGAATGACAATCAGATTCGCCGTGATCTTATCCCCATCAATAACAATAGAACACCCAAGACAAATAATGGAGCTCACAATAATACCCCTAGGAAAACTGACCAACACAGACTGAGTAATCCACTACACACTCAAGTTCGCTCTCCTAGCAAACGCCATCGAGACAAACGAATACGTAGCCCATGAATCAAAAAGGACTAAAGCATCAAACGAATCCACAAGCAAAGTACATGTCACCACGTCTAGACAACCCGTGGACTCCGTGGTAGGCGTACACTCCAAGTGGCGCCATGGCAAAAGAAGACAACGTCGGGGTAGCAGGAGCCCAACACTCTGTTGTGGTGGTGCAAGTAAAGCCGATGGAGTAGCAATCTGAAGCAGTGTAGGAGGCAATGGCTGCCAGTAGTACCCCGCCAGAGGCACCCAAGCTGAAGGAAGTGGCGACGCAGAAAGGGCAGCCATTATATAGATAGACCTCGCAGACTCCATCAAGAAGACGAGACACGTGCTCCCACTTGATCACACTAGTAGGGTTTCAAGGCCACACACGCCTCCTTGTGACTAGGTCGGCCACACTGATGGCAAGCTCCCGTCCAAGAACACTCAGCAGCACGGTGACCATCACCACACTTGAAACTTAGCATACCCTGCCTTGGGACAAGACAAAGAGCTCCAGCGCCGGAAAAAGGATGAGGCACCAAAGAAGAGAACTGTCTAGACTGCCTGGACTTGGAGAACTACGAAGATTGCGGTCCCCCATTGATCTTCTTAGAAGTAGACCGCTGAAAAGACCCACTTCCCTCACCAAAGATCCTCTTTTGGTCACCACTAGAAGTAACAGGTCCACCAGAAGTTTGCAACCCCTTAGTGAGTTGTATCCCCAACTCTATGCTGCTGGATTGCGCTACAACGGAGCTAAAATCACAGAGTGGAGTAGCTCCCAAAATGTGTCGGTACTCAGGATTGAGGCCCCAGTGGAACCTCTTAGCCTTCAGCAGATCATCGTTCACCACTAATGGAATAACGTGAACCAAGTTGTTGAACTCGGCCTCATACCCAGCGACAGTTAGCTTCCCCTGAGTGAAGGTAAACAAGGCAACCTTCATCTTCTCAACGAAGGAACCGGGGGTAGAATTTTTCCTTGAATTGGTCGACAAAGATCTCCCAAGTAACTGAACCCTAAGTAGCGGTCCTCGATGTCATAACGTCGTCCCACCAGATGTTTGCCTGCCCTTTTAGCTCTAAAGCTTTGAACTGTCTCTCCATATAGCGTAGCTCCTCCGCTGCTTGGACTGGCATGCCCGACCCGTCAAACGTATCCAACCTCAACCCCATCCACTCTCGAAGCGTCTTATGCACCTCGGGTGCAGGTGGAGGGCAACAGGAGCAACAACAGATGCTGCAACAATAGGGGCTACCGGCGCTTGTTGACAGAGAGCACGAATCTCTCCCACTAACTTTCTCAGCAAAGTGGGGGTCTCATCCTTGCCCCCAACTAGAGGCGGGTTAATAGCAACCCCCTTCTTAGTAGTACCATTCCCCTCAGCTACGACCTCCACCACAGCCTCCATGACTGTGCCACCACGACTATGTTCTCTACCTCTCAGCATAGCGATCAACCACAATCAACAAACACACAAAAAGTTCAATGAACCAATATCAAATCATGAATCACCAATTCAGCATATCGAAAACATAAATGCGATACTCGTCCCATTCCCCTCCTACTGTGCACTTGTGTGTCAAATTTTAAGTTAATTATCTATTAGAAAATTTTAGTTAATTATCTATTAGAAAATTTTAGTTAATTTTACTAGTCCTAAACCAAATTTTAGCAATGTAAGTTTTACCTAAGTTGTTATGTTAATATATTCACCACAGATCTAAACCTGGCTCTAATGCCAACTAAAACACCCCAACCCAACACAAAGTCCGGAATGCCACTAAACTACACTAACTATCAATTTTCACAACAATTAATAATAAAGTATAACAAGCATCTCAATGATAAAACCCATCCATGGGTCACATTAACACAAGCATAACGATATGGAAATCAGAGATAATTATTTCCTAGGAAGCATGATGAGGCCCTAGGTGCATCTACTACGGTGGTCAACACCCCTAAGTTGCAAGTGTGTGCTAAACCTCAAGTTGAGCCTATTATGCATCAATGGAGAAAGAAACAAGAACAAGGTTCGGCCAAGAGCAAGGAGAGGGAGGTAGGCCAAAGGGACAGTTTGAGCGGACATGGGAAGGCACAAGGGCTGAGAGCTTTGCATGTTGGAAAGTTTGCAAGGGAATCTCACCATGAAAAGACAAAAATCCAAATTCAAACTTAATTCCGAATTCAATGCATTTTCAGCCCGAGAATCCTAAATGGATTTGGATTGGAGCAATTCCAATTCGGATCGTTCTTTAAAAGAAGTTAATTTTGAAATTACTTGTAATAGGATAGTTTAATCTATTTTCAGCAATTAGAGTAGTTTAAATATCTATTTTAGGAGTTTTTTGGTTGGGATACTGTTCCTATGAACAGTAATCGACTCAGATTACTGTTCCTGTGATCAGTACCATCTCGGATTACTGTAGCAGTCCATTTTACTGCTTGTTTGAACCTTGTGCTTGCGTGGGAGGCTATATAAACCCCCCTGGACGCACCATGTAGGTGGATAAGTTAGATTTGAAGAAAATACAGAAAAGTCACATGTTTGTGTGGCACAAAATGAATACATGTGTTTCGAAAATTCCCGTCTAGAGTTTTGTGATTGCGTGAATATTGGAGGGAGGTTGCTCTTCCAAGATCCGTGATTCCTTGTGGATCATGTCACCAATCCGTAGCATCCTCAATTGCTCATGGTTTGGTGTTGTCTTCGGGTTTGATTTTGTTTATCTCTTCGGATTGATTCAACATCGACCAAGTATTACTTGCTTTGGAGATACACTTATTCTTCCTTTTTACCGAACCAAGAAGGACAAAAGTTAGGGTTTTGCTTCGATCAAGATTGAAATATAAGTACTGTGAAAGATTAGGCCACATTACGCATCAACTACACGTTGATCCGTATCATCTTGGTATTAGAGCGTGGTTGATACGGTACGTGGAATTTCTTCTTGGTACTTTGAGGTTGATTATCATGTCAAGAACTAGCCAACGTGGTTCTAATGGTGGATCAGACGAAGAGCCTACGTACGGTGATACACTTTTATCGGATGTACGTGCTCAATTTGATGCTACTACCGGCTATTTTCTTCGTTGCGAGAAGGTGTTACGCCATCAACTTGAAGCTCAAATCGAAGGGTCGAAGACACACTGAACGATTGTCTCAACGTGAATGAATGGCGTATGATGGAAGGTTTTGACAATCTAAACCATGTTATCCGTCGCTTGGAGGAGAGGCTACCACCGCCACAAGGAGCTAATGTACCAGTGCTACCCCAACCACAATATGGATGTGCACAACGTGTTATACGGCAAGATGGAGATGACTTCTACGCTGCTGATTCGGAGGAGGCTATTTCTGATGATCGTGGAAGACATCAATGACGTCCACGACGTGATTAATTTGATCGTCGAGGTGCTGGACATGGTGGACATCATAATGGAGGTGGTGAACCTGAAGATGATGGTATCGGGAGAATCAAGATCATCATACCGGAGTTCAAGGGCAGATCTGATCCGGAGGCTTATTTGGAGTGGGAAATGCATGTCAATCAAATTTTTGACAACCACCATTACTCTGAGGAGAAGAAGGTTCGTGTTGCTTCGATTGAGTTCACCGAATACGCTATTATTCGGTGGGATCAATTGAACGTGCAAGGGAACGTCCTAACACTTGGGAAGCAATGAAACATGCTATGCGGGAACATTTTGTGCGACATACTATACAAGGACGCTGCATACAAAGTTACGATGACTTACTTAGGGTGCTAAGACGGTGAGCGAGTACTATCAAGAGATGCAAGTGCTCATGATCCGTACAAGTGTGCGTGAGTTGGTGGAGGCGACCATGACACGTTTCTTCGAGGGTTGAATGAAAATGTGCGAAACCGTGTTGATTTAATGCAATACAACACTGTGGAAGAATTACTTCATCAAGCGGAGCGTGATGAACAATGGGTGAAGGACACTCAAGCAAGGGGTGGCCAAACCACTCATAGCACTTGGAGGCGTGCAACTTCGCATGACAGAGATGTGGGATCAACTCCCAAACCGGTTGCATCCACTATACCGGCTTGGAGTACATTCAAGGAAGCTTCGAAGCCTATAAGTGCTACGGGCAAAGAAGCCTCACATGCTGATTCTAGTGCATTCTCTATGGCTAGAACTAGCAACATTGAATGCTTCAAGTGCAAGGGCCGATGTCATATGAAGAATGATTGTCCAAACATGAAGACAGTGTTGCTTACACATGATGGCTGTGCAACGGAGAGCGACAACGATGAATCTGAACCTTCCGATGAATCTGAGAAGCTGGAACCACTCATTTGTTATCCAGCACAAGGGGTTAGCTTGATGGCTCAAACGGTGCGGCGTGATAACACCGTTATTGTGCGGAAGGGACAACGACATCATATCTTTCAAACCGATTGCAAGATCAAAGAGAAGGTATGTAAGCTGATTATTGAAAACGGGAGTTCGAGCAACATGATTGGCAAGGATGTGGTGGAATCACTCTCATTGTCCGCATGGAGGCATCCTAAACCATTTTACATCCAATGGCTCAACAACGTCGGCAAAGTCAAGATCACACACAAGGTGAGAGTGCCACTTACAATTGATGGCTATGTCGATAAGGTGGAGTGTGATGTGGTACCTATGCATGCTGGTCATATACTATTAGGACATCCATGGCAATTTGATTTGAATGCTACATGTCAAGGATGGTCCAACCGATATACTTTCATGCACAAGGGAGATTTCCATGCTTTGCTGTCAAAGACCGACGAAGAAATCAGGTTGTGGTTAGCAAGAAGAAGGCTATAAAGACTACACTAAAACCGAGGACGGTTTTGCTTCAAGAAGGGGAGGATGATAAGGCCCTAGGTGCATCTACTACGGTGGTCAACACCCCCTAAGTTGTAAGTGTGTGCTAAACCTCAAGTTGAGCCTATTGTGCATCAATGGAGAAAGAAACAAGAACAAGGTTCGGCCAAGAGCAAGGAGAGGGAGGTAGGCCAAAGGCGTAGTTTGAGCGAACATGGGAAGGCACAAGGGCTGAGAGCTTTGCATGTTGGAAAGTTTGCAAGAGAATCTCACCAAGAAAAGACAAAGGATCCAAATTCAAACTTAATTCCGAATTCAATGCATTTTCAGCCCAAGAATCCTAAATGGATTTGGATTGGAGCAATTCCAATTCGAATCGTTCTTTAAAAGAAGTTAATTTTGAAATTACTTGTAATAGGATAGTTTAATCTATTTTCAGCAATTAGAGTAGTTTAAATATCTATTTTAGGAGTTTTTTTTGTTCGGATACTATTTATGTGAACAGTAACAAATACACTCGAAATTCCAGTATGAATACAATTTTAGATCATAGAAATAACAGTATGAATACAAGCACTCAGCATTCAGCAACATTAAGAATTACGATGTACTTGTCTTCCACTCTGCGAAGCGTTATAAGGCAAAACGGATGCCGCTACACTCAAAATTCCCCCTCCTACATAAATTAAATACTTGAATAAGGAACCACGCGAATAGTAGGTCACTCGAAACACTTAATCGCAGCATGCTAAACCCAAGGTTCACAAAGTCGATCTACTCTATTAAACTGACAAATCTAGCAGGACAACAATCGGGACAGTAGTACTAAATAAATCATAACTTTTGATCTAAGACTCGAAACGAGGTGAGCTCAGATACTAAGGAAACATAACGAAAATATCTATAAAAGTCTAGTTGGTGGAATCTCCCGATTCAGTTAAAAATCCATGTTAACAGTCCTATGAAAGTCGAACATCCAAACTGTTTCACAGAAATACATAGCAGTAGAGAAATAGTCATATCTTTTGATATACAACTCAAAATTGAATGTTCTTTATCAATCTGGAAATGTTAACAAAAATACTACAACAACTGAACATAAACCAATTCATGAAGCCTTCTCTTTATCAACTAATCAAAAGCATTCCAACATTATTATGCTCAAGCAGTCAATGATCAAATAGCTACATCTAGAGCATCAACAATTAACAATTCAATGCGGATGATAGAATAATCAAATCAAACCTTCTAATCCATCGAAAAGAATTAAATGAACTTAAACGACGAAGAATTAAGAACCCAACTGGATCGTCCAAGATCACAATCAAAACGTCCACCGCAAAGGATTGTCACAAAACCAACTAATGTACCTCGGGCCAACCTTCCCTTTGGTACTAAAGCACAAACATGCACAACACACATGGAACTCTTGTCCCACTTCTCAAACGGTTTTTTCATCTTAACAAGGAGCACCTCCTTTAACCAGGAACACACAACAAAACTCGCTTTAAACAAATCCTTGGTAACCGGAACTCAAATGAAATTAATAGATTCTCATCGCAACTATGAAACGGCAACTTTACACCAAAAAATGGTCAAACTCAAAAGCAAAGATTCATCATGAAATCCCTTCTGCTTTCCATGTAGGCAGTTTACAAATAAACACCACATAAGCCCAAAGAGCAACCGCTCAAACACCAAGTCGAATACTTCCTTTCCTCTTCCCGAACTGATAAGGACCACACGGGCCCGCAATAAGCCAAACTCAAATTGCGAAAGACATCCGTCAACATTACAGAGCTCAAACGAGAAGCAAGAAAATTCTTCACTACCCGAGGAAACATTCTTTTCCTCAGTTTCTCTTTTAGGAATAAAATTCATCTCAAACCTTGGGATTCTAATTCATCACATACTACACGAGTTCGAATCTCTTAAATTAGCATCCTCAAAGATATGCTCAATCTAAAATACATCATCCACACCTTTGTGGAAAAGCTCTATTGATCTCACCAAGACACTCTAGACAACTCCTTTTATTAACGAAATTAATTTGACTGATGGCTCCTAGAGCACCTCGAAATAGATTTCACGCAATCGCATCATCTCAAACTTTTAAGAGTAACAATTCAGAATCCTTAATACATATGCTCATGCACTACATCAGAAAGGTGCTATCAATGATCATTCCACTGCTTAGAATACTCCAGTATTATGTTTTCTCTACACACAATCATTGGGAGACCAAAGATCTAACATAAAAATGCAAAGCCCAAATTTAACCTCCAAGACCCCTACTACGAACTTCTCTTATAACAGATAGGGAAGTCATGAGATTAAATTTCTAACATTCCCACAATTCCAACATACTCACTCAATAACATCATCATGGAAACATTTTCCTAGTCATATTCCCTCTACATAGATTATAAATCTCAGATGGTTACTCAATAAGACCGAGTCATTCTTGACATTAACTCAACCTTTCCTTCTATCCCATTAATTGCCACAACGATTAAATTACTTTGTAATCCAAATCCCATTAAATCTCATCATCTAGAATCACATACACAACCTCGCAATAACAACCCAATCGCGACACTCTATAACTTGATCAAGATTTCCATACTTTCGATGATCCCAACATTTCAACATAAACTAAGGTTCTGGGACTACATTTTACCATAGGTCCTACTTAGTCATAACGCTAATCAGTTGCACTTCAGCAACAATCATACCCTTTGAATCAAATTTCCTCCAAGAGATACAGATCAAAACCAATTCATCTTCTACTACTCCTCCAATAGCTTGGTAGCAAAATCTCACCACTGCAATTACTTAACCACCACCAAACAGTTGCCAATTTACGCTTTGTAAAGTTTTGCAACACAAAAAGGTTGATCCTTTCTCAAAAGAAAGAGGCGGACAAGGACAAGCTTCGTCACATTGGAAAACGTTGCTCCTCACAGCGAGCACGAAACCAAAAGAAATAATCCGATAGCGATGATCTTGGAAAACAAAAGTTGAGATCATGGGTGAGGGCACACACCTCTCAAAAGAGAATAGCAAATATCAGCCAATAAGATTAAGACATTGCTATTGAAAATCGACAACTCTTGAGAGGAAAACATAAAGTTTAGGCACATTTCAATTAAACCGCAAGTTACAAAACTTGACTCCCATCCACGAATACTCCTACTACAATCTTTCCCTTAACACAAAAGATAGTCCTTTGACTACAACAATTCTTTGCCATCTTGAACAAGATAAGTTCTTAAGACCAACCCACAAGAACCACTTAAGAACCAGTAGAATCGTTCAACACACTATTTTACTTGGAATAGATCAACTACCACATAAAACATGAGATCCAAATGATCTCAGCCGCAAAACTCGAAACATTTTTGTTCATTTACGGAATATCACGAAAAGCAAGCAAATTATTCTCCTCTTAAAGGAATCAACAAAATCATTTTCTTTGATTGCAACCTCACGTTGCCAACTCAGAGAAAAGAGCCTTCAATATTACCTCACACGAATCTCTTAAGATCCAACAAGACAAGTCAATACCTCATTTTATTTAAAATAATTTTCGCTACCACAAAATTCATGAGCTCCGAAAAGATCACGAAAGCAAAGCTTGAAATATTCTCATCTAAGCAATATCACCACGGGTGATTAATTTACTACGAGAATTAACATCAATCTCACATTCTGACAATTTTTTTAATAGCATCAATACTATACATTAGAACCAAGAATCATCAACATTTATTACTCTATCCTAAAACCTTCCAAAATAAATATTGTCTTCTTTACTTACAAATTCTCACTTAACACCACAAAACTTTGTAAAGGGTTTTGACACTTTCTCGTTCAAAGAAAATGTTCTAAACTCCAACACTCCAACTACTCCAAAAGGAATGAGTAGAGTCAAAACTTTCTTCAATGAAGTTTGTAACAGACAATTTCCATTATCCTATATACCAAACATAACACTGGATCACATTTTTTTTCAACAAGCAAGGTAGGACTTTCATGAAAAAGAACATTCTCATAAATCGTCTACGTTTATAATCAGCGAAACAACTCGTCATTCAAGAGACGAAAGGATTGCTTTAAGAAAACCAACAAAGTCCGATGAACTCCTCTCAACTGCAATGAACCACTAATCCAAGAAAACCCATCCACCACATCAGAACAAAAATAACCATTCCAAAGTCAAAGAAGACAATAATTCTCCCAAAGAAACTCATACTCAACACCTGTAAGTAGTTGATTCGAGGTAATCACTCCATTAATCTCATGCCCCAAACGGTGGTGCAACCTGGCAACCCAAGGCTACAGCCACGACCTACATCTCTCATCATCTACTATTATAACATATAATAATCATATAGGCATATCATAAGTATTCATAATAATTTCATAACAGCAATACTCAAAGCGACATAACGAAAACGTAAATGCAATGCTTAACCCACTTTCTTCTTACTGTGCACAGTGTGTCAATTTAATATTTCAACTACCACAGACCTGAAGCCTGCTCTGATACCAACTTAACACCCTGGCTATACGGAAGCCAAAATGTTACCTAAAAGACTAACATACACAACAATACGGAATAATTTCAACCATCTTTCAAATAATAACCATCTAGTAGGATGAATATAAGAATTGAATCAGAATTCGTCAACAAATCAATCTCAATCATCCAAACATAGTGAATCAATTATGATAACACTATCAAGAGTCTATACAAAGATCATTAAGCCATGGTTAATTCAACCATATCATGAAGAATGATAGTACCAACCATCAACATCTATTTAAACCATCAACCAACATTCATGAATGAATGATATGAAACTAATATTCAACACTAGCCCAATCTATAATTACTCAATAGAAGCATGTCATCTAACAACTAAACATAAACTAATTCATGAAGCCTTCTCTTTATCAACTAATCAAAAGCATTCCAACATTACTATGCTCAAGCAGTCAATGATCAAATAGCTACATCTAGAGCATCAATAATTAACAATTCAACGAGGATGATAGAATAATCAAATCAAATCTTCTAATCCATTGAAAAGAATTAAATGAACTTAAACGACGAAGAATTAAGAACCCAACTGGATTGTCCAAGATCATAATCAAAACGTCCACCACAAAGGATGGTCACAAAACTGAAACTAAAGCAATTATTAAGACTGTGAATTGTGGATAATTGGACTAATTTATTCATTATGGTTTGTGTTTTTTTTGTGACGTGCACCAAGTCTACCACTTCCCATGCAAGTCGCTGTCTCGAGAGGTACCTAGCAAGCACAACTCAGCAAGTGTGAGTCCACGACTCAGCAGAGTGCAATAGCAAATCAAACATAGCATCATAAGTAATCAAAGGGAAAAAACAATCCCTTCATGAATAACAATATTATATACCACAAATCCATCTCTTATGACAGCATCATAAGTAGTCAAAGGGATTAAACAATCCCATCATGAACAACAACATTAGATGCTAAACAAACAAATCCATATCTTATGCAGAAATATAATGACATGTCATGAATGCACATTCTTCACATTTTAGCAATTACCGGTAATGCCGAGTAGTGTATCCGTCGATACCTACTCTAGGCCTGTGCCCTTTAGGCACAGGGATCCAAAGCCCACACTCCATGAGTGTGGGGACCAGGCCCGTCCAATGCATGATGGGGATCCAAAACACATTTAAGGCATGTGCACTCAAGGCACAGGGATCCAATGCCGTGATGCAGAATGCACATGTCTATTGTCATTATCACGATTCATCATTGTCATCGTTAACAAGGTAGTCTCATTGCTCACCTTGTCCCATCATTCTTGCCATCAACATGTAACCATTATCATGTAAGCATCATGCAAACATTTCCAATTAGTAAGCATCGTCATTAAACTATGGCATTTAGGCTCATCAACATTACCAAGCAGTAAGCATCATCAATCGACTATGGCATTCAGGCTCATCAACATTACCAAGCAGCAATCAACATCAATCAACTATGGCATTCATCAGATATGAAATATAACAACTCATTAATACTACTTGCACTTGCCTTAACCGTGAGACAGAAGAAAAAAGGCGGAACGCTCTAGCACCGGGGTTCACCACCACTTCAGTGTTTGCCACGGCCGAATCACCGCCATCAACACCATCATTCTCCTCACGCATAAGCAAATAGCAACCCACGTACCACCACCATCATACATATGCATCAACCAAGCATCAATCAGCGCAAGTAAAAGGAATCAACCCAATCTGAAAATCTGACATAACAGAATATGGGTTAAGGGAGGAAGGGAACCAGGTAGGGCTTGGCTGAGCCAGAGGTGAAACCGGGTGAGTGAGAGTCGAGGCGGCGCTGGCCTCTGGCCGCCACGGGAAGTCAGGAGAGCTCAGAGGTGCAGAGAGCCAGAAGAACAGGATCGAGAGGTGGCACAACAACGTCAACACCACCACCTTTTTTGCCGCAGTGTGTTGGAACCAACAAAAGATGCTGCCTTAAAATCCTCATCATCACAAATGTTGTTAACAACATCATTTCCACCAATTATCAACAAGAACCTCTGTCCAACCAAGGCCATCAAAGGTCCGTACCGTGGACCTGGACCAGGTCCTTGAACCACCACTCTGTGCCATCGTGGTCTAGAACATGAAGTTCCTCTGTGGATACACCAGCAGGCCCAATTCCACCCTGAATGACAACCATGGTTCCAACTACTGTTGCTACATGTGCAGCTCTTGGTGAATGAGGCTCGCCAAGTGGAATAAGCGTGCTCCACTTATCTGATAACACATCATAACAGTGGACATCTGCAGTCGCACCAACAAGATGGATCCCAGCGCTGCCTACCGAAGAGGTTGGTGTGGCGGAGTTGTAATATCCCATTTTATTAAATGAGTATTTAATGAATTAGAAAATGATTAATAATTTGAATTTATAAAGAAAAATGAAGGAAATAGATATGGGCCTTCGGCCCATAACCAAGAGGTGGGTGACCACCAACAAAAGAAGAAGGAGAGGAAAACCTAAGGGGTTATCGCAGAAGACGACGTGCTACAGTACCGCCGCCATTGCTACAGTGTTGCTGTGAATAGTAGCCTCCCCTCCTCTTCATTCCCCCTTGCGGCACCATCTTCCCCCTAACCGAGCTCACCTCGCTGCCATCTGCGGTGCTAACCACTTGGGTTGTTCGGCCAAAGGAAGAGAATAGAGGGAAGAGGTAGGTTCGTGGGCTGCGTGTGATCTTCAGCACCTCACCTCAGGTAAACCTCGTTCCCCTTTGTTTAGATGTTCAACTAGTCGTTCTAGCAATGTCGGTATTTAGGGCTGCTCAGGACAGATTAGAGGAGATCGAAGTTTTGATATATTTTAAGGCGGAATTAGATCTGGACGTCTCTTAGAGTATTGTAGAGGACGTCGCCATCTTTCCGTGAAGTGCTAGAACACATAATTTAGACCCCTGTAGCAGAAGTTATGATTTATTTAGTGTCGCTGTTCTGCTAATTTGTCAGCATTCTGACAGTCGGTAGAAAACTGTGTTAAAACATTAGTTAAAGAAGAAATTAGAGGATCTCGTTATAACGAAAAATGTAGGTAATTTCTATACCTTTCCAGAAAGCTAAAGAACGCAAGATTTGGATACTCGTAGCAAAAGTTATGGTGGTTTTAGTGCTCTGTCCAGAGAGCCCAACGTGAAATTGATGTTTTATTAACTGGCCTGGTAGGGGTATTGTTTGGCTGATTTAGTGAGGCTCACAAACTAGAATTAGTTGGAGAATTTAATTACCTTTCCATAAAGTCTAAGAACATATTATTTGGACTTCTGTACCAATAGATATGGATTTTTGAATTTGACTATCCATCGAGGGGACAGATCGACGTTTAGGAATTTGGGACGGGATCGAGTTAGATGTTTTTGCGAGTTCGTGGTTGTTGTTATTTAGTTTGTTTTGGTCCGCTGATGTGTCTTAGCTTGCGTTATAATTATTATTCAGGTGGTGGACTGCACCGGGCAAGACCTTCGCATATCCCTCGTTCTCTCGCGGTTAAGGCAAGTATAATGATGGTTATAATATATATGGTTGAATGGCAATGTTTGATATATATTATGAGAATTTGTGTGTTCATGAATTGTGATGATGGCATAGTTGGTAATGTTCATGGTTGCTAGAGTTTTGTGTTATGTGTTAATCATGGATGTTTGATAGTTGTGAAGTCGATGCTTATGAGCTTTTGTAGTATGAATAGAATCTTCATATGCAATGTTGTTGCGGATGCATGTTTGTATTAATTTGAGAATTTATACATATGCATCATGTTGGCTTATTGAAGTCTTGGTCATGTGATGACCAAGCAACTTGAGGTCCCCGTCATGTTGATGACGGGCTAAAAGGTCCCCATGCTTATAAAGCATGGGCTTTGGTCCCCATACTTATGAGTATGGGCATGGTCCCCGTGCGGATGGCACGAGCATGGGTGTGCATCGACGGATGCACACTTTGCATTACCGTAAAATGCAAAAGGAAAGAGAAGGAAAAGGATCATTTTGAGCATATTGCATAGCATGTGTGTGTAAGGTGATTGATATGTGGTTTTGTGAAGTATAGTTGATGAGTTACATGCTTGTATGTTGTTGATGCCATTTACTTATACTTGCTTGAGTCATTAGACTCACCCTTGCTTTGTTGTGTTTTAGGTACCACAGAAAGATCGACATGCATGGGGAAAGGAAGAATTAGACTTCTTGCACTTTTGCACGAACTACCCACCATAGAATGAAAGAAAAAATTAACTAGGAGATGAATGAACTGCTTAAAGTACTCTTCTTGATTATTGCTTGCTTGGAGTAATCTGTAATAAATGAATAGTCATTTTGGATGCTTATGGTCTATTCATTAGATGTTTAGTTGCTATGGATGTCATAGTAATGAATAGCCGATTTTCATTATATCTTGTTTATTATGCAACTGGATTATCTTTATTTGTTATAATCGTCGTTGGAACCTCCCAGATAGGTAACTATACAAAGGAGGTTCTACCGAAATTTTGTAGGGTGTTTCAGGTTTAGTTACGCTTAATTATTTAATTTAGTAGCATTCCGTGCCTTATTTGAAATTTGGGTGTTACAGATTGGTATCGAGCGGTCAGAGGTCCGTGGTATTGAAAATATTAAACTTGACACACTAAGCACGATGAGTTGGGGATGGTTTTTGCATTGCATTTACGCTTCCGTTGAGTTGTATTGATGATTCCTATTATGAGATGATCTGATATATCTATATTATAATACTATGGTTATTATGTGTGGGGGATAACCCACGTTGAGAGGTGGGGGTCGTGGTTGTGGTTCTGGGCTGTACCAGGTTACACCACCTTTCATGGTATAGGAATAGCGAAGTGTCCACATCGGATATCGTAGTACAGGCGTTGATAGCGAGTATATTTAGAAGAGTTGTTCTCTTCCTTGAAATTTGAATTTGGTCAACTCTTATCTAGTTGTGGTTGATGAACTTCTCTTGGATTAGTAGTCCATTTCAGTTGATGGGATTCTTTGAGAGACGTTGTTTGTGTTCTGCTGGTTTAAGTTGCCCTGTAAAGCAATCAATGTTTTCCCAACCGATGAGTTATTCTTGCGGCTGGTGAACTTGGTTAATTGTTAAGTTTGACATTCGTATTGGAGTTTGTCTTCCTTATTGGAAAAACTTGATCCATTTATTTCGCTTGATGATTTGGATAATGAAAGTTTTCTTTTGCAAGTCCTTTAATGCGTGGAAGCTTTGACTCAATGTATCTCTCTTGGGTATTTTGAGTGTTGCAGATTGATGGTTTTCTTTTATGAAAGAAGATGTTAAACCCTTTAGCGATATTTTGTCTTGGTTAAGTGAGAGGTTATAATCAAAGCAATTAATGGATATGATATGGATCATCAGGTTAGTTCTGCAGTGTATGCATGATCGATCTTAACTAAGATCTTTGAAAGGAAAGTTGATAAATTTGAAAGTGACTTGTAGTAGTTCTTGACGAGCCGTGATTAAGAGTATGGCTATACCTAATTGTAATCAATAGAGTTAATAAGAGGTGTGTAACATTGATGAATTGAGTTGATCATTAAGAATGATACATTTGGTAAACTTCTTTGGTAAATTGGATTAACGAGTCTCAATGAATTAATCTAACCGTTTGGGATGGTTAGGTTCAAAAGGAGTTAGATTATTGTCTTAGTGGATATTAATCTTAGAGTAACCTTTTGTGGATACTTAGTGATGATATGTAATTGCTATGTGCAATTATTGTCTATTAAAGTTTGGTGTTGAGCATCACTAAGAGATAAACTGAAGGGATTTGATGGATGAACAATGTTTACGTGATGGAAGAACGATCGGATAATAGTATGTTTTTAATGAAAGGGTTTTGGAATAACCTTTTATATTGTGTAGTCAGTTCCATCTAAAATAAAGTGGTTGTTGTAGTGAGGTTGTAAGAATTTGGTATACACTCAATTGAGGATGAGGTGACAAAGGGGTATGTAACATTTTGGTGAGCCTTTGGGGGCTTTATAAAGGAAGAGTTGACGATAACTAATCTTGTTAAGAGTAGATTATTCTTGATGTTAGCAAAATTGTCCACAAGGGATTTCGACTCGTTGTAGTGGTGATGATTCTTCTAGAGAGAAAGGAAGTTAATTGCCTTATGTAATATCGCTTAAAGGAAAATGTTTGGAGTTTGCATTCGTGGTCTTTTGGGAGTTCATGATTTACATAGTAGATGGAATTAATTGAGCAATGTGGCATATGGGAAGGTTCCGTTTGGTATCTAAGTGATTAATGTTATTTGGTTTTATAGGCATTTCTTGTTTGGATTGGTAAGTAATGTTGTAATCAAAGAAAATTGCTTTCTTTGTTAACGGAAGATGTGTGCCATAAGCATTTGAGGTTGGAGTTAAGAATTGTAATCTGCAACTTTTCTCGTTGTTGTTCTGACTAACAGCTTTCTTGAGTTTCAATAGCAATTTTTATCTTGATTTATGGAGGTTTGATATTCCTTCTTGTGGGACATGTGCCTCAACTGTGGACTCGATTATGCTTTCCGAGATCATTGCTATTTGATCGTTCTTCTTGGTCTCGTGCTCACTCCGAGAAGCAACATTTTCTTGTGCGTTGAACTGTTTTTGGTTTGTTTCTTCCTTTTTGAGAAAGGAATTAACCAACTTATGTTGCCAAGTCTTATAAAGTGTAATATTGTGACTGGTTGTGGGTGGACAAGTATTTGGTAGTGGTGAGATTTTGGGAACCAACCTATTTGAAGTACAGAAAACAGTGAATTGGTTTTGACCAATAACACCTGGAGGGAGTTCTATTTAAAAGGAATGTTTGTCGATGAAATAAAATTGATTAGTGTTACAACTAGTAGAACCTATGGCGAATTATGATCATATAACCTTTGCCCATGTTAGGATTATCGAAAGTATGGACTCTTGATAAATGTATTAGAGTATCACAATTGGATACTAAGTAATATTGTGTAGAAGAGTTATGATGATGAAGTTTAATGAGAGTAGCGGTGTGGAGAAACCTAAGCGTTGTGCTAATTAATGGGATAGCAGGAATTGTTGAGATATTGTCAAGTATGATTCGGCCTCAGTGAGTAACCCTATGGGGGTTAAATTATCTCTAAGGATAACTTGGTCAAGAATTTATTTATTTATCGATGTTAGTGATTGAGTATGCTTGAATCTCGGTCAACCAGTTAGAGTATTGCGAATGGATATACTGTGGTTGTGTATCTGAATTGGATTGGTGTGGATTAGAGGAGATCTAAGATTGGTGAAATAAATCGCCTTGGGGTGGTTACTTGATTAGTGAGGAATATTGATAATAATAACTAAGGTTATTGTTGAGCTGTGTGAAATTTTAGTACAGCAATATGAGGTTTTCCTATCAATTATACCAGAAATTCATGGCAGAAGACTTGAAGGTTGAATTTGGGCTTTGCATTTTTTATGGTAGGACATTGGAGACCCAAATATTATGTGTAGAGGTAGATGAACAGAAGCGAATTTTGAATAGTGTGTTGATCTTTGATAGTATACTTTGGGTAAAGTAAATGAGAATATGTGCTGAGAATTTGAAGTAGACTATCTTCAACAGAATGAGATGATGTGGTTGTGGGTGAAAAATCTCTATTGAGGTGATGGAAACCATTTGTCAAAATAATTCCTTTAGTATAGGTGTGGACTAGAGAATCCTTTTGTGGATTAGTAGAGTCCCTCTGAATAAGTATGGTTGATCTTTCAGTTTGAGGATCGTTTTGGGATTGTCGGTTAAGAGGAAGGAGTTAGTGTGATAATTCTGGATACCCATGATTTGGGAAAGGGTTTTATTTCTTAAAAGAACATCTGAGAAAATAATGTTTTCTTGAGTAGAGAAGTGCTCTATTGGTTCTTGTTTGAGTTGGATTTTTATGATGGAGATCATGTACAATTTGAGTTGACTTATGTTGACAAGGTGGTTCTGTCCGGTTCAGGAAAATAAATGAAGTGTTTGATTTGAGCATTTGAGTGATTTGTTTTTGGATTATGTGGAGTTTATTTGCAAACTGCCTTGTTGATGCCATTTACTTATACTTGCTGAGTCATTAGACTCACCCTTGCTTTGTTGTGTTTTAGACTTCTAGTGTGCCCTACCTCATTTCTTTGTGCATTTGGAATCCTTCCGAGCCGGTGTGAAACTTTCCAGAACGACGCGTACCCTAAGCTCCAATTTATGAAATCGAGGCACGGAAAGAAAATCCACACCAAATAACTGTAATGGACTTCTGGTGTGCCCTACGTCATTTCTAGATGCATTTGAAATAATTCCGAGCAAGTGTGAAACATTCCAGAATGACGGGTACCCAGAGCTCCACTGTATGATATCGAGGCATGGAAAGAAAATAAACATCAAACTCCCATAACGGACTTCTAGTGTGCCCTACCTTATCTCTAGGTACACTTGGAATCTTTCCGAGCCGGTGTGAAACTTTCGAGAACGACGCGTAAACTGAGCTCCCATCTATGAAATCGAGGCACGAAAATAAAATCAAAACCAAACACCCATAATGGACTTCTAGTGTGCCCTACAATATTTCTAGGTGCATTTGGAATAATTCTGAGCATGTGTAAAACTTTGCAGAGCGACGGGTACCCGAAGCTCCACGTTATGAAAGCGAGGCACGGAAAGAAAAATCAATGCAAACACCCAAAATGGACTTCTGGTGTGCCCTATGTCATTTCTAGGTGCATTTGGAATAATTCCGAGCAGGTGTGAAACTTTCTTTGAACGAGCAGATCCAGAGCTCCACTTTAGGAAAGTGAGGCACGTAAAGACAATCAATCTGAAACACCCAAAATAGACTTCTAGTGTGCCCTACCTCATTTCTATGTGCATTTGGAATCCTTCCGAGCGGTGTGAAAATTTCGAGAACGACGCTGCACCTAAGCTCCAATTTATGAAATCGAGGCACGGAAAGAAAATCCACACCAAATAACTGTAATGGACTTCTGGTGTGCCCTACGTCATTTCTAGATGCATTTGAAATAATCCCGAGCAAGTGTGAAACATTCCAGAATGACGGGTACCCAGAGCTCCACTGTATGAAATCGAGGCATGGAAAGAAAATAAACATCAAACTCCCATAACGGACTTCTAGTGTGCCCTACCTCATTTCTAGGTGCATTTGGAATCTGTCCGAGCCGGCGTGAAACTTTCCAGAACGACGCGTACCCTAAGCTCCAATTTATGAGATCGAGGCATGGAAAGAAAATGAACATCAAACACCCATAATGGACTTCTAGTGTGCCCTACCTCATTTCCAGATGCATTTGGAATCTTTACGAGCCGGTGTGAAACTTTCTAGAACGACGCGTAAACTGAGCTCCCATTTATGAAATCGAGGCACGAAAATAAAATCAAAACCAAACACCCATAATGGACTTCTAGTGTGCCCTACGTCATTTCTAGGTGCATTTGGAATATTTCTGAGCAGGTGTAAAACTTTGCAGAGCGACGGGTACCCAGAGCTCCACTTTATGAAATAGAGGCACGGAAAAAAAATCAATGCAAACACCCAAAATGGACTTCAGGTGTGCCCTATGTCATTTCTAGGTGCATTTGGAATAATTCCGCAGTGTGAAACTTTCTTTAAGCAGCGGTATCCGAGCTCCACTTTACTTAAATCGAGGCACAGAAAGACAATCAATACGAAACATCCAAAATAGACTTCTAGTGTGCCCTACCTCATTTCTATGTGCATTTGGAGTCCTTCCGAGCCGGTGTGAAACTTTCCGAATCCGAATCGCGCACCTAAGCTCCAATTTATGAAATCGAGGCACGGAAAGAAAATCCACACCAAATAATCAGAATGGACTTCGGTGTGCCCTACGTCATTTCTAGATGCATTTGAAATAATTCCGAGCAAGTGTGAAACATTCCAGAATGACGGGTACCCAGAGCTCCACTGTATGATATCGAGGCATGGAAAGAAAATAAACATCAAACTCCCATAACGGACTTCTAGTGTGCCCTACCTTATTTCTAGGTACACTTGGAATCTTTTCGAGCCGGTGTGAAACTTTTGAGAACGACGCGTAAACTGAGCTCCCATCTATGAAATCGAGACACGAAAATAAAATCAAAACCAAACACCCATAATGGACTTCTAGTGTACCCTACGTCATTTCTAGTTGCATTTGGAATAATTCTGAGCATGTGTAAAACTTTGTAGAGCGACGGGTACCCGAAGCTCCACATTATGAAAGCGAGGCACGGAAAGAAAATCAATGCAAACACCCAAAATGGACTTCTGGTGTGCCCTATGTCATTTCTTGGTGCATTTGGAATAATTCCAAGCAGGAGTGAAACTTTGCTGAACGACGGTATCCAGAGCTCCCCTTGAGGAAAGTGAGGTACAGAAAGACAATCAATACGAAACACCCAAAATAGACTTCTAGTGTGCCCTACCTCATTTCTATGTGCATTTGGAATCCTTCCGAGCCGGTGTGAAACTTTCGAGAACGACGCGTACCCTAAGCTCCAATTTATGAAATCGAGGCACGGAAAGAAAATCCACACCAAATAACTGTAATGAACTTCTGGTGTGCCCTACGTCATTTCTAGATGCATTTGAAAAAATTCCGAGCAAGTGTGAAACATTCCAGAATGACGGGTACCCAGAGCCCCACTGCATGAAATCGAGGCATGGAAAGAAAATAAACATCAAACTGCCATAACGGACTTCTAGTGTGCCCTACCCCATTTCCAGGTGCATTTGGAATTTTTACGAGCCGGTGTGAAACATTCTAGAACGACACGTAAACTGAGCTCCCATTTATGAAATCGAGGCACGAAAATAAAATCAAAACCAAACACCCATAATGGACATCTAGTGTGCCATACGTCATTTCTAGGTGCATTTGGAATAATTTCCGAAAGCAGTGTAAAACTTTGCAGAGCTTACTCGGTACCAGAGCTCCATATTATGAAATCGAGGCACGGAAAGAAAATCAATGCAAACACCCAAAATAGACTTCACCTGTGCCCTATGCCATTTCTAGGTGCATTTGGAATAATTCCGAAAGTGTGTGAAACTTTCTTCAACGATCAGATCCGAGCTCCACTTTACAAAATCGAGGCACAGAAAGATAATCAATACGAAACACCCAAAATAGACTTCTAGTGTGCCCTACCTCATTTCTATGTGCATTTGGAATCCTTCCGAGCCGGTGTGAAACTTTCGAGAACGACGCGTACCCTAAGCTCCAATTTATGAAATCGAGGCACGGAAAGAAAATCCACACCAAATAACTGTAATGGACTTTTGGTGTGCCCTACGTCATTTCTAGATGCATTTGAAATAATTCCGAGCAAGTGTGAAACATTCCAGAATGACGGGTACCCAGAGCTCCACTGTATGAAATCGAGTCATGGAAAGAAAATAAACATCAAACTCCCATAACGGACTTCCAGTGTGCCCTACCTCATTTCTAGGTGCATTTGGAATCTTTCCGAGCCGCCGTGAAACTTTCCAGAACGACGCGTACCCTAAGCTCCAATTTATGAGATCGAGGCATGGAAAGAAAATGAACATCAAACACCCATAATGGACTTCTAGTGTGCCCTACTGATTTCAGGTGAATTTGGAATCTTTACGAGCCGGTGTGAAACTTTCTAGTACGACGCGTAAACTGAGCTCCCATTTATGAAATCGAGGCACGAAAATAAAATCAAAACCAAACACCCATAATGGACTTCTAGTGTGCCCTACGTCATTTCTAGGTGCATTTGGAATAATTTTGAGCAGGTGTAAAACTTTGCGAGAGCGGCTGCACCAGAGCTCCACATTATGAAATCGAGGCACGGAAAGAAAATCAATGCAAACACCCAAAATAGACTTCAGGTGTGCCCTATGTCATTTCTAGGTGCATTTGGAATAATTCCGAGCAGGTGTGAAACTTTGCTGAACGACGGTATCCAGAGCTCCACTTTACGAAATCGAGGCAAAGAAAGACAATCAATACAAAACTCCCAAAATAGACTTCTAGTGTGCCCTACCTCATTTCTATGTGCATTTGGAATCCTTCCGAGCCGGTGTGAAACTTTCCAGAACGACGCGTACCCTAAGCTCCAATTTATGAAATCGAGGCACGGAAAGAAAATCCACACCAAATAACTGTAATGGACTTCTGGTGTGCCCTACGTCATTTCTAGATGCATTTGAAATAATTCTGAGCAAGTGTGAAACATTCCAGAATGACGGGTACCCAGAGCTCCACTGTATGATATCGAGGCATGGAAAGAAAATAAACATCAAACTCCCATAACGGACTTCTAGTGTGCCCTACCTTATTTCTAGGTGCACTTGGAATCTTTCCGAGCCGGTGTGAAACTTTCGAGAACAACGCGTAAACTGAGCTCCCATCTATGAAATCGAGGCACGAAAATAAAATCAAAACCAAACACCCATAATGGACTTCTAGTGTGCCCTACGTCATTTCTAGGTGCATTTGGAATAATTCTGAGCATGTGTAAAACTTTGCAGAGCGACGGGTACCCGAAGCTCCACATTATGAAGCGAGGCACGGAAAGATAATCAATGCAAACACCCAAAATGGACTTCTGGTGTGCCCTATGTCATTTCTAGGTGCATTTGGAATAATTCCGAGCAGGTGTGAAACTTTGCTGAACCACGGTATCCAGAGCTCCACTTTAGGAAAGTGAGGCACAGAAAGACAATCAATACGAAACACCCAAAATAGACTTCTAGTGTGCCTGTAACACCCCAGCCCAACACGCGGCCCAGAATGTCACTGACTACACTAACTATCAATTTTAACATCATTTTATAATAAATTACAGCAAACGTCTCAACGATAAAACCCATCCACGGGTCACATGAAAACAAGTAGATTGGTGTAACAATCATAAATAATTGATCTCTAGAAAGCATAGCAAGATAATAATTCACGAACAATGCAAAACCAATCGAGTAATGTCTAGTGAATGAATATTCAACACCAACCTATCAGCTAAGGTTATTCAACACTATCATGTCCTAAATATAAATCATCAGGTTATACTAAAAATTTCTCATGTCCAATGAATCAAATAATTGGGTGTAGGTTGTGTTTCCAAGTGCGCTAGCCCTTCCCGAGTGAAACGTCATCAACGATCACCTAAAAACAACAATAGAGCAAGAATGAGTCCAAGACTCAGCAAATACATAATAAAGCCATAAACAACAGTTTATCAACCATAATCAAGGTTATCATCATCATCTATCTATTTAATGCCATTCTTATACCCAAACAATCAAGCCATATTCCATATAGGTAAAGTTGCACATCTTAACGATTTACTCATATATGCGAATGCACCATCATGCTCATGCTCATATGCATCTCATCAGCTGATACCGGTATAGCGGAGTGTTCACCCGTCGATGACACACTCTATCCTTCACTCCCGTGAAGTCCCCACCGAAGTAGGATTTTATTTAGAGCACTCCGGACTAGTCATGTATCTTTCTCACCAACCTCACCTAATAGTTACATGACTTTCTCACCGACTGCTCGTGTAACTCTCGTCATGATGAATGTAAATGATGCAACATCTTTAATTATTCATCAACATAATTCATCTCATTAACTCAATATCTCGTTCTCATTAACGTAATATCATAATCTCATTCAATAAATGTCATCAATATCATGTATAAGAAAAAGCTTAACGAAAGCATAATAAATAGCATGATAAGTAATATCAATGATAATGGCGAACAACTCATTGTTCACCACTCTACCATGTACTTGCCTTTACTCGTTGCGACGCATGGTTTGGCTAGAAGATGGCAATAGGAACGACGTTTCTCCTACATTAAACACTCAAATTTCAATACAAGCTACAGCATCACAAGAATAACATTTAATTGACATTGCTCCTACATGTCCCCCAAATCCACAACGCTTCCCCAATACTGAACAGTCACCCCTTGTTGTCCTGGTACTAAAAAGGGCATAACTTTTGACTCACAAGCCCGATCATGGCAAACCAACTAGTTCTGGGATCTACATAAAATTCCCCACATTATCTTAGATTACCAAGACTTCTAATTAAGTCATCTAACCCCTCGTTTTTATTCCAGAAGACCGATCTGTCATCTTCTGGACAGTGAGTGTTACTAAATTCATAACTTGAAAATTACTCGTCCGCTCAACATGATTAAATACTCTATGGAAAGATACAGAAAGTATCTACAATTAACTAGTAGATGACATTCCCAAAATTCACCATTAAGGTACCAAAAATAATCGTACAACAGAATAGTAGACTAAACAGATCTACTGTTTGATTTTTTTCCCGACTAGAAACTTGCTAATACTTTCTCTTACTGTTCCAACAAAATGCATACATACAAACATGCAGCACCAGCACTAGCTAACCCAACTAACAGCAGCCAAAAGAAGCAAATAATAATTAACTACTAAAGCCATAGATGCATACGTGCTAGTTAATTTATCTCTCTCCTTAATACTCCAATTGAACGCATGCATGCAACCCATTAAATAATCATAAGAGTGCACCATTAATTAATCATAGTAGTACACCATAAATAGTCAACTACTAATGCCACGTTGCATACAAAAGATCTTGCCCGTACTAGAAAGTTTCTATCACTAGCAGCCGTAAGAATCTAGTCGTAACACTAGCAGCCGTTGCAAGGATTTTACCTCCCGGGCCTCCAGGCGTTTCTTGCTAATCGTTCGGCAGCTTCCAAGTGCCCACGTGCTGGCCAAAAACACCAAGGCGTCACGTGTTGATCTCCGGCCAAAAGCCCCAAGGCTTCTACGTGCTGGCAACAACCAAGGCTCAAGATCGACAATGGCAAAGGGCGCCAGCAAAGAAGAGACGATCGCAACAATGCACAAGAGTGGCGGCTATAGGCGGCGAACTTTTAATGCATGCAATGACAAAGAATTAGCAACAGAGCTAAAGACAACACACACGCATCCAACAAATAAGGCAGCAGCAGAAATAGGGCCTCTGTTGTTGCTAGCAAGAACGACAAAGAGATGCAGGCAAATAGGGCGACGGCAGGAGTGGCGGCTGCACATGGAGTGGGTCGGCCAGCTAGGGTTTTGCGGAGGAAAAACAATATAAGAATTAATAGGATATTAGTTGGGCTAAGATTTAGACTAAAAACTCATTTTGGTTCAGACTTTTAAAATGGATTAGGCTCTAAATAGGATTTAATTACATCACTCTTGGCCCAAGAGGCCCAATTAGTACATAGTAATTAATTCTACTTTTATTAATTTCACAAATAGAAATTAGGGTTATTACATTCTCCCCTCCTTTAAGGAATTCGTCCCCGAATTCAACGCTCGGCATTCTTCACGATGAACAACCGAACTGAAATAAAGCAACCTTTAAGACATATCCATTGAGAACAACTCCGGATAGTTTTCGTTCATGCGACACTCTCATTTTCAAGCTGCTTAACGCTCGGACTGACGTGACCACAACACCGTGACGTATACCCACGTCCATACCTCAACACTCTCTCTGACCTCTCTAGTACCCTCATCAGACATGACTCAAAGATACGGTTTTACTCGCTGGTCAACGGCACTAACGAAACCTCAAACTTCGGATATCTTAAGTGCTCCCTCAACACCGAGACGTGCAAGATGTTGTGTATCCCGCTCATGGACTTGTGATGGTCCTATCGATACGCCGACTTCCAAACCCTCGCAACTATCGGAAATAAAACAATGTACCTTTAGGCAACCTTCCCTTTGGTACCAAACCACATGACCTGCACAAACACATAGAACTCTTGTTCCCTTTCTCAATCAACAACTTCACCTTTGCCAGGGGAAACTCCTTTAACAAGGGACGGACAAAGAACTCGCCTTAAATCAACTCCCTTACCGAAAAGAATCCAACTGACATAAAGGATTCTCATCGCAACCACACATTACCAACTCCCCACTAAAAGAGTCAAATCCAAAATTGAAGATTCATCACAAAAACTTTTCAACTTCCAAGCAAGTAGTTTGCAAATAAACATCACGTAAGCCAAAGGCGAAACCACTGGAAAGCCCAAATCAATCATTTCTTTTATTTTTCTGAACTGGAAAGAACCAACATGCCAACATAAGGCCAACTCAAATTGTAAATGACATGTGTCATAAACACACATCTCAAACAAGAATCAAGGGAGCATTTCACTACTTGAGAAAACATTCTTTTCTCAAAATTTCTTTTAGGAAAAAACTCTCCCTCAAATCATGGGATTCCAAATCATCACACTAACTCATACCTCTTAACCAGCAAACTCAAAGTGATGCTCAACCCGAAATTAACAACCACACTCATCTAGAGGGACTCTACTAACCAACAAAAAATACTCGAGTCCACTCCTCTACCAAAGGAATTATTTTGACAAATGATCCCCAACACCTCAATAAAGATTAGACCTAAAATCTCATCACCTCAATCACTTAAGGATAATCACACATGCTCATTTACTGCACCCAAAGGATTCTATCAATGATCATCACACTATTCGGAATCCACTTTTGTTCTACAACTTCTACACATAATCCTTGGGCAACCAAGGTTCTAACATAAAACACAAGTCCAATTTCAACCTCCAAGACTCCTACCATAAACTTCTGGTATAATTGATAGGAAACCCTCAGATCCGATGACTAACAATTCCCACAACCCAAACAATATTCTCAGTTATTAATATCAGCATTCCTTACTAATTAAGTAACCGCCTAAAGCGATTAACCTCACCAATCTTGAACTCACTAAACCACACCATTCTATTTCACCTACACGACCACAACATACACATTAGAATTACTCTAACTGATTAACCAAGATTCAACTTTTTTTTGAATATTCCAACATTCCACCAACATGGACAAAGGTTCTTGAATAAAAATTCACTATCGGTTCTACTGGTCGTATCAACATAATCAATTTTGCCCAATAACTATCATTCCCTTTTAGATCCAATTCTCTACAAGATGTATATCTCGAATCAATTCATCCTCTAATGCTCCTCAATTAACTTGCAACCCAAGGTCTCATAACATCATATTCTTGACCACTATTAACCTGTTACCACTATACACTCTATAAGGTTTTGTAAAACAAATCCATTATTCCTTTCTCAAAAGAAGAGGCAAATAAAAAAAACGATTTTCAGCACACAGAAAAACGTTTAACAATCGCAGTAAACACAAGACCAAGAGAGATAGTCAAATAGTAATGATCTCGGAAAGCAGAAGAGGAGTCCATAGTTGAGGGCACAAGTCCCACTAAAAGAGAATATCAAACCTCAAATAAGAATAAAGCATATTTGGAATCCTTCCGTGCCGGTGTGAAACTTTCCAGAACGACGCGTACCCTAAGCTCCAATTTATGAAATCGAGGCACAGAAAGAAAATCCACACCAAATAACTGTAATGGACTTCTGGTGTGCCCTACGTCATTTCTAAGTGCATTTGAAATAATTCCGAGCAAGTGTGAAACATTGCAGAATGGCGGGTACCCAGAGCTCCACTGTATGAAATCGAGGCATCGAAAGAAAATGAACATCAAACTCCCATAACGGACTTCTAGTGTGCCCTGCCTCACTTCTAGGTGCATTTGGAATTTTTCGAGCCGGTGTGAAACTTTCCAGAACGACGCGTACCCTGAGCTCCAATTTATGAAATCGACGCAGGGAAAGAAAATGAACATCAAACTCCCATAATGGACTTCTAGTGTGCCCTACCTCATTTCTAGGTGCATTTGGAATCTTTCCGAGCCGATGTAAAACTTTCTAGTACGACGCGTACCCTGAGCTCCAATTTGTGAAATCGAGGCACGGAAAGAAAATCAAAACCAAACACCCATAATGAACTTCTAGTGTGCCCTACGTCATTTCTAGGTGCATTTGGAATAATTCTGAGCAGGTGTAAAACTTTGCAGAGCGACGGGTACCCGGAGTTCCACATTTTGAAATCGAGGCACGGAAAGAAAAAATCAATGCAAACACCCAAAATGGACTTCTGGTGGGCCCTATGTCCTTTCTAGGTGCATTTGGAATAATTATGAGCGGTCTTGTAAACTTTCTTTGAACGACGGTCAGATGCGTAACTCCACTTTACAAAATCGAGGCACGTAAAGACAATCAAAACGAAACACCCAAAATAGACTTCTAGTGTGCCCTACCTCATTTCTAGGTGCATTTGGAATCCTTCCGAGCCGGTGTGAAACTTTCCTAACGACGCTGCACCCTAAGCTCCAATTTATGAAATCGAGGCACGGAAAGAAAAACCACACCAAATAACTTTAATGGACTTCGGTGTGCCCTACGTCATATCTAGGTGCATTTGGAATAATTCCGAGCAAGTGTGAAACATTCGCAATCCACGGTACCCAGAGCTCCATCAGATGAAATCGAGGCATGGAAAGAAAATGAACATCAAACTCCCATAACGGACTTCTAGTGTGCCCTACCTCATTTCTAGGTGCATTTGGAATCTTTCCGAGCCGGTGTGAAACTTTCCAGAACGACGCGTACTCTGAGCTCTAATTTGTGAAATCGAGGCACGGAAAGAAATCAAAAGCAAACATCTATAATGGACTTCTAGTGTGCCCTACGTCATTGCTAGGAGCATTTGGAATAATTCTGTGTAGGTGTGAAAATTGCAGTACCCGGATCTCCACATTATGAAATCGAGGCACGGAAAGAAAATCAATGCAAACACCCAAAATGGACTTCTGATGTGCCTTATGTCATTTCTAGGTGCATTTGGAATAATTCCGAGCAGGTGTGAAACTTTGCTGAACGGCGGTATCTAGAGTTCCACTTTACAAAATCGAGGCACAGAAAGACAATCAATACAAAACACCCAAAATAGACTTGTAGTGTGCCCTACCTCATTTCTAGGTGCATTTGGAATCCTTCCGAGCCGGTGTGAAACTTTCCAGAACGACGCGTACCCTGAGCTCCACTGTATGAAATCGAGGTATGGAAAGAAAATGAACTTCAAACTCCCATAACGGACTTCTAGTGTGCCCTACCTCATTTCTAGGTGCATTTGGAATCTTTTCGAGCCGGTGTGAAACTTTCCAGAACGACGCGTACCTTGAGCTCCAATTTATCAAATCGAGGCACGGAAAGAAAATACACACCAAATAACTATAATGGACTTCTGGCGTGCCCTACGTCATTTCTAGGTGCATTTGAAATATTCCTGAGTAGGTGTAAAACATTGCAGAGCGACGGGTACCCAGAGCTCCACATTATGCAATCGAGGTACGGAAAGAAAATCAATGTAAACACCCAAAATGGACTTCTGGTGTGCCCTATGTCATTTCTAGGTGCATTTGGAATAATTCCGAGCAGGTGTAAAACTTTGCTGAACGACGGTATGCAGAGGTCCACTTTACAAAATCGAGGCACCGAAAGACAATCAAAACGAAACACCCAAAATAGATTTCTAGGGGTTACCTACCTCATTTCTAGGTGCATTTGGAATCCTTCCGAGCCAGTGTGAAACTTTTCAGAACGACGCGTACCCTACACTCCAATTTATGAAATCGAGGCATGGAAAGAAAATACAAACCAAATAACTATCATGGACTATTGGTGTGCCCTACGTCATTTCTAAGTGCATTTGGAATAATTCCGAGCAAGTGTGAAACATTCCAGAACGACGGGTACCCATAGCTCCGCTGTATCAAATCGAGGAATGGAAAGAAAATGAACATCAAACTCCCATAACGGACTTCTAGTGTGCCCTACCTCATTTCTATGTCTATTTGGAATATTTCCGAGCCGGTGTGAAACTTTCCATAACGACACGTACCCTGAGCTCCAATTTAGGAAATCGATGCACAGAAAGAAAATACACACCAAGTAACTATAATGGACTTCTGGTGTGCCCTACGTCATTTCTAGGTGCATTTGGAATAATTCTGAGTAGGTGTAAAACTTTGCAGAGCGACGGGTACCAGGAGGTCCACATTATGAAATCGAGGCACGGAAAGAAAATTAATGCAAACACCCAAAATGGACTTCTGGTGTGCCTTACGTCATTTCTAGGTGCGTTTGGAATAATTCCGAGCAAGTGTGAAACATTCCAGAACGACGGGTACCAAGAGCGCCACTGTATGAAATCGAGGCATGGAAAGAAAATGAACATCAAACTCCCATAACGGACTTCTAGTGTGCCCTACATCATTTCTAGGTGCATTTGGAATCTTTCCAAAACGACGCGTAACCTAAGCTCCAATTTATGAAATCGAGGCATGGAAAGAAAATGAACATCAAACTCCCATAGTGGACTTCTAGTGTGCCCTACCTCATTTCTAGGTGCATTTAGAATCTTTCCGAGCCGGTGTGAAACTTTCTAGAACGACGCGTACCCTGAGCTCCAATTTATGAAATCGAGGCACGGAAAGAAAATCAAAACCAAACACCCATAATGGACTTCTAGTGTGCCCTACGTCATTTCTAGGTGCATTTGCAATAATCCTGAGCAGGTGTAAAACTTTGCAGAGCGACGGGTACTCAGAGTTCCACATTATGAAATCGAGGCACGAAAAGAAAATCAATGCAAACACCCAAAATGGACTTCTGGTGTGCCCTACCTCATTTCTAGGTGCATTTGGAATAATTCCGAAAGCAGTGTGAAACTTTCTTTCAACGACGGTATGCAGAGCTCCACTTTACGAAATCGAGGCACAGAAAGACAATCAAAACGAAACACCCAAAATAGACTTCTAGTGTGCCCTACGTCATTTCTAGGTGCATTTAGAATACTTCCGAGCCGTGTGAAACTTTCGTAAGCACGCGCACCTAAGCTCCAATTTATGAAATCGAGGCACGGAAAGAAAATACACACCAAATAACTGTAATGGACTCCTGTGTGGCTTACGTCATTTCTAGGTGCGTTTGGAATAATTCCGAGCAAGTGTGAAACATTCCATAACGACGGGTACCCAGAGCTCCACTGTATAAAATCGAGGCATGGAAGGAAAATGAACATCAAACTCCCATAACGGACTTTTAGTCTGCCCTACCTCATTTCTAGGTGCATTTGGAATCTTTCCGAGCCGGTGTGAAACATTCCAAAACGACGCGTACCCTAAGTTCCAATTTATAAAATCGAGGCATGGAAAGAAAATGAACATCAAACTCCCATAATGGACTTCTAGTGTGCCCTACCTCATTTCTAGGTGCATTTGGAATCTTTCCGAGCTGGTGTGAAACTTTCTGGAACGACGCGTACCCTGAGCTCCAATTTATGAAATCGAGGAACGGAAACAAAATCAAAACCAAACACTTATAATGTACTTCTAGTGTGACTACATCATTTCTAGGTTCATTTGGAATAATTCTGAGCAGGTGTAAAACTTTGCAGAGCGACGGGTACCCGAAGTTCCACTTTATGAAATCGAGGCACGGAAAAAAAAATCAATGCAAACACCCAAAATGGACTTCTGGTGTGCCCTATGTCATTTCTAGGTGTATTTGGAATAATTCCGAGCAGGTGTGAAACTTTCTTTGAACGACTCAGATGCAAGAGCTCCACTTTACGAAATCGAGGCACAGAAAGACAATCAAAATGAAACACCAAAAATAGACTTCTAGTGTGCCCTACCTCATTTCTAGGTGCATTTGGAATCCTTCCGAGCCGGTGTGAAACTTTCCAGAACGACGCGTACCCTAAGCTCCAATTTATGAAATCGAGGCACGGAAAGAAAATACACACAAAATAACTATAACGGACTTCTAGTGTGCCCTACCACATTTCTAGGTGCATTTGGAATCCTTCCGAGCCGGTGTGAAACTTTCAGAACGACGCGTACCCTAAGCTCCAATTTATGAAATCGAGGCATGGAAAGAAAATTAACATCAAACTCACATAATGGACTTCTAGTGTGCCCTACCTCATTTCTAGGTGCATTTGGAATCTGTCCGAGCTGGTGTGAATGTTTCCAGAACGACGCGTACCCTGAGCTCCAACTTATGAAATCGAGGCTTGGAAAGAAAATGAAAACCAAACACCCATAATGGACTTCTAGTGTGCCCTACGTCATTTCTAGGTGTATTTGGAATAATTCTGAGCAGGTGTCAAACTTTGCAGAGCGACGGGTATCCAGAGCTCCACTATACGAAATCGAGGCACAGAACGACAACCAATGCAAACACCCAAAATGGACTTCTGGTGTGCCCTATGTCATTTCTAGGTGCATTTGGAATAATTCCGAGCAGGTGTGAAGCTTTATTTAATCGAGCGGTATCGAGCTCCACTATACTGAAATCGAGGCACGTAATCCACAACCAATACGAAACACGCAAGATGGACTTCTAGTGTGCCCTACCTCATTTCTAGGTGCATTTGGAATCTTTCCAGAGCGGTGTGAAACTTTCGAATCCACGCGCACTCGAGCTCCAATTTATGAAATCGAGGTACTAAAAGAAAATCAAAACCAAACACCCATAATGGACTTCTAGTGTGCCCTACGTCATTTCTAGGTGCATTTGGAATAATTCTGAGCAGGTGTAAAACTTTGCAGAGCGACGGGTACCCGGAGCTCCACATTATCAAATGGATGCACGGAAAGAAAATCAATGCAAACACCCAAAATGGACTTTCGTGTGCCCTATGTCATTTCTAGGTGCATTTGGAATAATTCGGCGGTGTGAAACTTCAGAATCCAGCAGTATCCGAGCTCCACTTTACGAAATCGAGGCACAGAAAGACAATCAATACGAAACACCCGAAATAGACTTCTAGTGTGCCCTACATCATTTCTAGGTGCATTTGGAATAATTCCGAGCAGGTGCATTTGGAATAATTCCGAGCAGGTGTAAAACTTTGAAGGGCGACAGGTAATTGTATATCCTATGCAAACTGATACCATATGATACGGGGGATGCCCAATCTTCTCGGTGAGGAACCGTGGATAGATGATGCGAAGTAGACGAACTCACTAGCTGAACACTCGTGCCAATGCACGAACCCTCAACTCTTTGGAATACTCCCAAAACACACCGGATACATGATCGTCGCGAGACCACAAACGACGATCGACAAGTCCCCAATTCCCAATGGAACGACGGCTTGACCTTGAATTGCAGAACGAATCAATGGATCGCCTAGTCCTCTCTCAAAGTCCTCGCATGAACTCTGGTTTAGAAAGAACAAGCAATAGCTATGTTTCAATTCTTATGCATAAACTGGTCTTTCCATACAATGGGGGTCTACCCCTCAATATATAGTGCCCTTCTCCACCTTATGGCTGGCCAAGAGGCCCTACTCCTACTCTATTTCGGATTTAGAACTCCTACTTCAAGTCGGACACAATCTAAAACAAAAAAGAAACTCTGAGTTTACAACCGTCACATTGTTTCGGACATATCTTTTGATACGTGATGAATCTGAGGCTGAGCAAGTATCCGTTGGATAGGGCTTGAAGTTAGCTTTCCAACAAGTACAAGAACACCCAAATCGGACTCCGTTTGTGAAAGTTATGACCTTTTTAATCCGGACTGTACTGCTGATTCCGAATCCGATTTTGATGCTGATTCCGAATCCGAATTGAATCCAAACTTTCCTAACTTCAATTTCATTAACTGAAACGACTTGAATCCGTGTGAAACTTGAGAAATGAACTCTTGTAAGTCTTTGGAAAGTCATGGCAAAGCTGGATATCTTCCCAAGATGTCGTACAAGTCGCGGAATCATCAACTTTGTAAACTCTCACGCGTTGATCGGTCTGAATGTGCAGCATGCACTCGAATAGCCATAACTTTTTATAGAAAGTTCCAAATCACGTGCCGTTTGATCCGTTGGAAAGTAGCCTTGATAAGCTTTCCAAATATATATATTGTTAATGCTAGATCCTTCCAAGTTGCTGCGAAGATCGTCATGAACCCATACCTTCCATGCGTCCCACAGGGTGCATGCTATTTTTGTGAGCATCAAAACACCCCGAGAAGCATCGTGTTCTTGATATTCACATGAAGCATCTCCTTCAACCCTAACAATAAGTAATGACCCACTATTAGGTAGTATAATATTCTCAATTAAACTTAAAGGAAATTCAAGGAACAGATTCACCTTTTGGTTAAGCTTCTTTGCACAAGCTTCACCCACAAGCTTCTCTTGTTCTTCAACTCTTTTAGTAAGCTCATGTTGTTCTGATGTACTTGTTGAATTGAAAACACTATATGGAACAGTGTAGCTAAGGATGTCCGCATCACCAAGTGTTAGGACGCCTCAAGACGATTCAATTGATCCCACCAAATAATAGCGATTCGTGAACTCAATCGAGGCAACACTTAACCTTCTCCTGAGTAGTGGTGGTTGTCAAAATTTGATTGACACGCATCTCCCACTCCAAATAAGACTCGGATCAGATCTGCCCTTGAACTCGTATAGTGATCTTGATTCTCCGACACCGCCATCTTCACGCTCACCACCTCCATTATGATGTCCACCATGTCCAAAGACCTCGACGATCAAAGTAATCACGTCGTGGACATCGCTGACGCCTTCCACGATCATCGGAAATAGCCTCCTCCGAATCGCCAGCCGAGAAGTCATCTCCATCTCGACGCATAAACACGTTGTGCACGCCCATGTTGTGGTTGGGGTAGCACCGTACATTACCTCCTCGTGGCGGTGGTAGCCTCTCCTCCAAGCGACGGATAGCATGGTTTAGATTGTCAAAACCTTCCATCATACGCCGCTCATTCACGTTGAGACGATCGTTTAGCGTGTCTTGCACCCTTGGATTTGAGCTTCAAATTGATGGCGAACACCTTCTCGCGACGAAGAAAAAAGCCGGTAGTAGCATCAAATTGAGCACGCATATCCGTAATAGTGTATCACCGCACATAGGCTCTTCGTCTAATCCATCATTAGAACCGCTACCGCTAGTTCTTGACATGATGACCAACCTCAAAAGTACCAAGAAAAAATTCCACGTACCGTGATCAACCACGCTCTGATACCAAGATGATACGGATCAACGTGTAGTTGATGCGTAATGTGGCCCAATATTTCACGGTACTTGTATTGCAATCTTGATCGGAGCAAAACCCAAGCTTTCCTCGTTGGTTCAGTAAAAAGGAAGAACAAGTATATCTCCAAAGCAAGTAATACTTGGTTGATGTTGAATCAATCCGAAGAGAGAAACAAAATCAAACCGAAGAACAACACCAAACCGTGAGCAATTGAGGATGCCACGAATTGGTGAGATGATCCACAAGGAATCACGGATCTTGGAAGGAAAGCCACCCTCCAATATTCACGTTAATCACAAAACCCTAGACGGAATTTCCAAACGCATGTATTCATTTTGCGCCACACAAACATGTGACTTTTCTGTATTTTCTTCAACTATGACTTGTCCACCTCTATAGTGCGGCCATGGGTGGGTTTATATAGCCTCCCACGCAAGCACAAGACTCCTAGTCCGATTACTGTTCACGTGAACAAGTAATCCGAGTCGATCATCGCCCACGTGAACAGATCCGAACCAAAAACCCTCCTACTTTACAAAGATGTTTAAGCTACTCTAATTGCTAAAAAATAGATTAAACTATCCTATTACAAGTAATTTCAAAATTAACTTCCTTTAAAGATTGATCTGAATTGGAATTGCTCCAATCCAAATCCATTTAGGATTCTTTGTCTTTTCTTGGTAAGATTGCCTTGCAAACTTTCCAAAATGCAAAGTCATTGGTTCTTGTGTCTTCCCATGTCCGCTCAAGCTTTCCCTTCGGCCTACCTCCCTCTCTTTGTTCTTGGCCGAACCTTCTTCTTGTTTCTTTCTCCATTGATGCATAATAGGCTCAACTTGAGGTTTAGCACACACTTGCAACTTAGGGATGTTGACCATCGTAGTAGATGCACCTAGGGCCTCATCATCCTCCCGTTCTTGAAGCAAAACCGTCCTCGGTTTTAGTATAGTGTTTACGGCCTTGTTCTTGCTAACCACAACCAAATCACTCTTGATTTCTTCATCGGTCTTTGACAGCAAAGCATGGAATTCTCCCTTGTGCATGAAAGTATATCGGTTGGACCGTGCTTGACGTGTAGCATTCAAATCAAATTGCCATGGACGTCCCAATAGAATATGACCGGCATGCATAGGTACCACATCACACTCCACCTTATCAACATAGCCATCAATTGTAAGTGGCACTCATCTTGACTTTGCCGACGTTGTTGAGCCATTGGATGTAATATGGTTTAGGATGCCTCCATGTGGACAATGAGAGAGATTCCGCCACATCCTTGCCAATCATGTTGCTCGAACTCCCGTTATTAATAATCAGCTTACATACCTTTTCTTTGATCTTGCAATCGGTTTGAAAGATATGATGTCATTGTCCTTCCGCATAATAACGGTGTTATCACGCCGCACCATTTGAGCCATCAACCTAACACCTTGTCTTGGATAACAAATGAGTGGTTCCGGCTTCTCGATTCATCGGAAGGTTCAGATTCATCGTTGTCGCTCTCCGCTATGTAGCCATCATGTGTAAGCAACACCGTCTTCATGTTTGGACAATCCTTCTTCATATGACCTCGGCCCTTGCACTTGAAGCATTCAATGTTGCTAGTTCTAGCCGAGAGAATGCACTAGAATCAGCATGTGAGACTTCTTTGCCCGCAAAGACTTATAGGCTTCAAGCTTCCTTGAATGTACTCAACCGGTGTAGTAGATGCAACCGGTTTGGAAGTTGATCTCGCATCTCCGTCATGCGCGGTTGCATGCCTCCAAGTGCTATGAGTGGTACGGCCACTCTTTGCTTGAGTGCCCTTCACCCATTGTTCAAGACGCTCCGCTTGATGAAGTAATTTTGCACGGTATTGTATTGCATTAAATCAACACGCTCCCGCACATCTTCTTTCAGCCCCTCAAGAACGTGTCATGGTCGCTTTTGCCGACTCACGCACACTTGTACGGATCATGAGCACTTGCATCTCTTGATAGTACTCGCCACCATCTTAGCACCCCGAGTAAGTCGTCGTAGCTTTGTATGCGCGTCGTCTGTATAGTATGCCGCACGAAACGTTCCGCATAGCATGTTTCATTGCTTCCCAAGTGTTAGGACGTTCCCTCAAGACGATTCAATTGATCCCACCAAATAATAGCGTATTCGTGAACTCAATCGAGGCACCACGAACCTTCTTCTCCTCGGAGTAGTGGTGGTTGTCAAAAATTTGATTGACACGCATCTCCCACTCCAAATAAGACTCCGGATCAGATCTGCCCTTGAACTCTGGTATGGTGATCTTGATTCTCCCGATACCGTCATCTTCACGTTCACCACCTCCATTATGATGTCCACCATGTACAGACCTCGACGATCAAAGTAATCACGTCGTGGACATCGTTGACGTCTTCCACGATCATCGGAAATAGCCTCCTCCGAATCAGCAGCGTAGAAGTCATCTCCATCTCGACGTACAACACGTTGTGCACGTCCATGTTGTGGTTGGGGTAGCACCGGTACATTACCTCCTCGTGGCGGTGGTAGCCTCTCCTCCAAGCGACGGATAGCATGGTTTAGATTGTCAAAACCTTCCATCATACGCCGTTCATTCACGTTGAGACGATCGTTTAGCGTGTCTTGCACCCCTTGGATTTGAGCTTCAAGTTGATGGCAGTAACACCTTCTCGCGACGAAGAAAAAAGCCAAGTAGTAGCATCAAATTGAGCACGCATATCCGTAATAGTGTATCACCGTACATAGGCTCTTCGTCCAATCCATCATTAGAACCGCTACCGCTAGTTCTTGACATGATGACCAACCTCAAAAGTACCAAGAAAAATTCCACGTCTCGTGATCAACCACGCTCGATACTAAGATGATACGGATCAACGTGTAGTTGATGCGTAATGTGGCCCAATATTTCACGGTACTTGTATTGCAATCTTGATCGAGCAAAACCCAAGCTTTCCTCGTTGGTTCAAGAAAAGGAAGAACAAGTATATCTCCAAAGCAAGTAATACTTGGTTGATGTTGAATCAATCCAAGAGAGAAACAAAATCAAACTCGAAGAACAACACCAAACCGTGAGCAATTGAGGATGCCACGAATTGGTGAGATGATCCACAAGGAATCACGGATCTTGGAAGGAAAGCCACCTCCAATATTCACGCAATCACAAAACCCTAGACGGGAATTTCCAAACGCATGTATTCATTTTGCGCCACACAAACATGTGACTTTTCTCGTATTTTCTTCAACTATGACTTGTCCACCTCTATAGTGCGCCATGGGTGGGTTTATATAGCCTCCCACGCAAGCACAAGACTCCTAGTCCGATACTGTTCACGTGAACAAGAATCCGAGTCGACATCGTCACGTGAACAAAGAATCCGAACCAAAAAAACCTCCTACTTTACATAGATGTTTAAGCTACTCTAATTGCTGAAAAATAGATTAAACTATCCTATGACAAGTAATTTCAAAATTAACTTCCTTTAAAGATTGATCTGAATTGGAATTGCTCCAATCCAAATCCATTTAGGATTCTTTGTCTTTTCTTGGTAAGATTCCCTTGCAAACTTTCCAAAATGCAAAGTCATTGGTTCTTGTGTCTTCCCATGTCCGCTCAAGCTTTCCCTTCGGCCTACCTCCCTCTCTTTGCTCTTGGCCGAACCTTCTTCTTGTTTCTTTCTCCATTGATGCATAATAGGCTCAACTTGAGGTTTAGCTCACACTTGCAACTTAGGGATGTTGACCATCGTAGTAGATGCACCTAGGGCCTCATCATTATGAAATGGAGGCACGGAAAGAAAATCAATGCAAACACCCAAAATGGACTTCTGGTGTGCCCTATTTCATTTTTAGGTACATTTGGAATAATTCGAAGCGGTGTGAAACATTGTCGATCGACAGATTCGAGAGCTCCACTTTACGTAAATCGAGGCACGTAAAGACAATCAATCTGAAACACCCAAAATAGACTTCTAGTGTGCCCTACCTCATTTCTTGGTGCATTTGGAATTCTTCCGAGCCGGTGCGAAACTTTCTAGAACGACGCGTACGCTAAGCTCCAATATATGAAATCGAGGCACAGTAAGAAAATTCACACCAAATAACTATAAGGGACTTCTGGGGTGCCCTACGTCATTTCTAGGTGCATTTGGTATCTTTCCGAGCCGGTGTGAAACTTTTCAGAACGACGCGTACCCTGAGCTCCAATTTATGAAATCGAAGCACGAAAGAAAATCAAAACCAAACACCCATAATGGACTTCTAGTGTGCCCTATGTCGATTCTAGGTGTATTTGGAATAATTCTGAGTAGGTCTAAAACTTTGCAGAGCGACGGGTACCCGGAGCTCCACATTATGAAATCGAGGCACGGAAAGAAAATCAATGCAAACACCTAAAATGGACTTCTGGTGTGCCCTATGTCATTTCTAGGTACATTTGGAATAATTCCGAGCAGGTGTGAAACTTTGCTGACTGACGGTATCCAGAGCTCCACTATATGAAATCGAGGCATAGAACGACAACCAATACGAAACACCCAAAATAACCTTCTGGTGTGCCCAACCTCATTTCTAGGTGCATTTGGAATCTTTCCGAGCCGGTGTGAAACTTTCCAGAAAAGACGCTGCACACGAGCTCCAATTTATGAAATCGAGGCACGGAAAGAAAATCAAAACCAAACACCCATAATGGACTTCTAGTGTGCTCTACGTCATTTCTAGGTGCATCTGGAATAATTACGGCGGTGTAAAACTTTGCAGAGCGGCGGCATCCGGAGCTCCACATGATGAATTGGATGCACGGGAAGAAAATCAATGCAAACACCCAAAGTGGACTTCGGTGTGCCCTATGTCATTTCTAGGTGCATTTGGAATAATTCCGAGCGGTGTGAAACTTTGCGTAATCCAGCGGTATCCGAGCTCCACTTTACGTAAATCGAGGCACGTAAAGACAATCAATACGAAACACCGAAATAGACTTCTAGTGTGCCCTACCTCATTTCTAGGTGCATTTGGAATCATTAGAGCCGGTGTGAAACTTTCCGATCCACGCAGCGCACCCTAAGATCCAATTTATGAAATCGAGGCACGGAAAGAAAATCCACACCAAATGACTATAACGGACTTCGGTGTGCCCTACGTGATTTCCAGTGCATTTGGAATAATTCCGAGCAAGTGTGAAACATTTGAGCCACGGCACACCTGAGCTCCACCGATGAAATCGAGGCATGAAAAGAAAATTAACATCAAACTCCCATAACGGACTTCTAGTGTGCCCTACCTCATTTCTAGGTGCATTTGTAATCTTTCCGAGCCGGTGTGAAACTTTCCAGAAAGACGCGTACCCTGAGCTCCAATTTATGAAATCGAGGCACGGAAAGAAAATCAAAACCAAACACCCATAATAGACTTCTAATGTGCTCTACGTCATTTCTAGGTGCATTTGGAATAATTCGAAAGCGTGTGTAAAACTTTGCAGAGCGGCGGATCCGAGCTCCACTTTACGTAAATCGAGGCACGGAAGGAAAATCAATGCAAACATCCAAAATGGACTTCGGTGTGCCCTATGTCATTTCTAGGTGCATTTGGAATAATTCGGCGTGTGTGAAACTTTTTCGAACGAGCGGTATCCAGAGCTCCACTTTACGAAATCGAGGCACAGAAAGACAATCTATACGAAACACCCAAAATAGACTTCTATTGTGCCCTACCTCATTTCTTGGTGCATTTGGAATTCTTCCGAGCCGGTGCGAAACTTTCTAGAACGACGCGTACGCTAAGCTCCAATATATGAAATCGAGGCACAGTAAGAAATTCACACCAAATAACTATAAGGGACTTCTGGGGTGCCCTACGTCATTTCTAGGTGCATTTGGAATCTTTCCGAGCCGGTGTGAAACTTTCGTAATCCATAGCGCAGACTCGAGCTCCAATTTATGAAATCGGCTAACTAAAGAAAATCAAAACCAAACACCCATAATGGACTTCTAGTGTGCCCTATGTCGATTCTAGGTGTATTTGGAATAATTCTGAGTAGGTCTAAAACTTTGCAGAGCGACGGGTACCCAGAGCTCCACATTATGAAATCGAGGCACGGAAAGAAAATCAATGCAAACACCTAAAATGGACTTCTGGTGTGCCCTATGTCATTTCTAGGTACATTTGGAATAATTTCTAGGTGTGAAACATTCCAGAACGACGGGTACCTAGTGCTCCATTGTATGAAATCGAGGCATGGAAAGAAAATAAACATCAAACTCCCATAACCGACTTCTAGTGTGCCCTACCTCATTTCTAGGCGCATTTGGAAAAATTCCGAGCCGGTGTGAAACTTTTCAGAACGACGCGTACCCTGAGCTCCAATTTATGAAATCGAGGCACGAAAGAAAATCAAAACCAAACACCCATAATGGAGTTCTACATAACCCTACGTCATTTCTAGGTGCATTTGGAATAATTCTGAGTAGTTGTAAAACTTTCGCACCGACGGGTACCCGGAGCTCCACATTATGAAATTGAGGCACGGAAAGAAAATCAATACAAACACCCAAAATGGAGTTCTGGTGTGCCCTAAGTCATTTCTAGGTGGATTTGGAATAATTCCGAGCAGGTGTGAAGCTTTGCTGACCGACGGTATCTAGAGCTACACTATACGAAATCGAGGCACAGAACGACAACCAATACGAAACACGCAAAATAGACTTCTAGTGTGCCCTACCTTATTTCTAGGTGCATTTGGAATCCTTCCGAGCCGGTGTGAAACTTTCCAGAACGATGCGTACCCTAAGCTCCAATTTATGAAATCGAGGCATGGAAAGAAAATGAACATCAAACTCCCATAATGGACTTCTAGTGTGCACTAACTCATTTCTAGGTGCATTTGGAATCTTTTCGAGCCGGTGTGAAACTTTCTAGAACGACGCGTACCCTGAGCTCCAATTTTTGAAATCGAGGCACGGAAAGAAAATCAAAACCAAACACCCATAATGGACTTCTAGTGTGCCCTACGTCATTTCTAGGTGCATTTGGAATAATTCTGAGCAGATGTAAAACTTTGAAGAGCGACGGGTATCCGGAGCTCCACATTGTGAAATGGATGCATGGAAAGAAAATCAATGCAAACACCCAAAATGGACTTCTAGTGTGGCGTACCTCATTTCTAGGTGCATTTGGAATCCTTCCGAGCCGGTGTGAAACTTCCCAGAACGACGCGTACCCTAAGCTCTAATTTATGAAATCGAGGCACGGAAAGAAAATCCACACCAAACAACTATAACAGACTTCTAGTGTGCCCTACGTGATTTCCAGGTGCATTTGGAATAATTCCGAGCAAGTGTGAAACATTCGAGAATGACGGGTACACAGAGCTCCATTGTATGAAATCGAGGCATGGAAAGAAAATGAACATCAAACTCCCATAACGGACTTTTAGTGTGCCCTACCTCATTTCTAGGTGCATTTGTCATCTTTCCGAGCCGGTGTGAAACTTTCCGCATCCACGCTGCACTCGAGCTCCAATTTATGAAATCGAGGCTCGGAAAGAAAATCAAAACCAAACACCGATAATAGACTTCTAGTGTGCTCTACGTCATTTCTAGGTGCATTTGGAATAATTCTGAGCAGGTGTAAAACTTTGCAGAGCGACGGGTACCAAGAGCTCCACATTATGAAATCGAGGCACGGAAGGAAAATCAATGCAAACACCCAAAATGGACTTCTGGTGTGCCCTATGTCATTTCTAGGTGCATTTGGAATAATTCCGAGCAGGTGTGAAACTTTGCTGAACGACGGTATCCAGAGCTCCACTTTACAAAATCGAGGTCCAGAAAGACAATCTATTGTGGTCGTAGCCTGAGCTCCACTTTACAAAATCGAGGCACGGAAATAAAATCAATGCAAACACCCAAAATGGACTTCTGGTGTGCCCTATGTCATTTCTAGGTGCATTTGTAATAATTCCGAGCAGGTGTGAAATTTTGCTGAACGACGGTATCCAAAGCTCCACTTTACGAAATCGAGGCACAGAAAGACAATAAATACGAAACACCCAAAATAGACATCTAGTGTGCCCTACCTCATTTCTAGGTGCATTTGGAATCCTTCCGAGCCGGTGTGAAACTTTCCAGAACGACGCGTACCCTAAGCTCCAGTATATGAAATCGAGGCACGGAAAGAAAATGAACATCAAACTCCCATAATGGACTTCTAGTGTGCCCTACCTCACTTCTAGGTGCATTTGGAATCTTTCCGAACCGGTGTGAAACTTTCTAGAACGACGCGTACCCTGAGCTCCACTTTATGAAATCGAGGCACGGAAAGAAAATCAAAACCAAATACCCGTAATGGACTTCTAGTGTGCCCTACGTTATTTCTAGGTGCATTTGGAATAATTACGGCGGTGTAAAACTTTGCGAGCTTATTTGCACCGAGCTCCACATTATGAAATCGAGGCACGGAAAGAAAATCAATGCAAACACCCAAATTGGACTTCCTGTTCCCTATGTCATTTCTAGGTGCATTTGGAATAATTCGAAGCGGTGTGAAACTTTTTTGAACAACGGTATCCGAGCTCCACTTTTCAAATCGAGGCACGTAAAGACAATCTATCTGAAACACCGAAATAGACTTCTAGTGTGCCCTACCTCATTTCTAGCTGCGTTTGGAATCCTTAGAGCGGTGTGAAACTTTCGAGCCACGCGCACCCTAAGCTCCAATTTATGAAATCGAGGCACGGAAAGAAAATCCACACAAAATAACTATAATGGACTTCTGGTATGCCCTACGTCATTTCTTGGTGCATTTCGAATAATTCCGAGCAAGTGTGAAACATTCCAGATTGGCGGGTACCGAGAGCTCCACTTTACGAAATCGAGGCATGGAAAGAAAATGAACATCAATCTCCCATAACGGACTTCTAGTGTGCCCTACCTCATTTCTAGGTGCATTTGGAATAATTCCGAGCCGGTGTGAAACTTTCCAGAATGACGCGTACCCTGAGCTCCAATTTATGAAATCGAGGCTCGAAAGAAAATCAAAACCTGACGAGGATATAATAATCCTCATTTTACCTTTTATCTATAATTTTTATTATAGGTAAATATGACATCATGTGAACCCTGAGTGTACCCCTTAATGTTATGAAGGAAGAACCAAATGGATGGTCGTAAGTTCTTCTACGACCACCCCCATAGTCGTAAGTTATGCTACGACTATCCCATAGTCGTAAGTCTTGCTACGACTACCTCATAATCGTCGAGATTCATATACGACTAGGTCACCACGACCACCTTATAATCAAATGAACACCGAGACAAGTGGGTCTTATTGATTAAGGATTCAAACGATCATCATCTGTCGTTATTCTCGTAATAATGGCACGTAATACCCCATTATCTCTCGGTATATAGTCATGTTGAGCGACGTGGAGGAATTAATACACCGTAATTACTACCAACATGCGCCTGCATATGAGGTGATGATGGCCGCTTTACGGAGTAATCGCCGCTCCTTCACGTACTATAAAAGGCGGCAACTAGAGAAAGGGAGAGGGATAAAAGAAAAAGGAGCCATCAGAATACAAGCACTATCTGTAATAGTCTTAGTTTTTCCCGATTGTTCAAGATACACTCAATACCATACACACACAGGAGTAGGGTTGTTATTCTCTCGGGAGAAGGCCGAACTCGTATAAAAATTCCGTGTCGATCTCTCTGCATGATTCTATTCTAGGAGACCCCTAATCAAACAATCTTTACGTAAGTTCGGTTCTAAAACACCGGTTGGCGCCGGCGCCAAGTGGGGATCTTCGGTAATTTCTTGTCAAGATTCTCTCTGTTTTCCAAATCTCATGCACTCATGGCGGGAGAATGGAACGAGGAGAACTGGTTCGACTTGGCGGACACGCAGACGTCGACATGGATCCGGATTCGGTCACTTAACCGAAGTGATGACTCATCCTCTGGCATTCTCGCCTCGGGATCTTCCCACGATCCGAGAGACAATGTCGCCGGTGGAGTTGAGGAGGATCCTTATCCCCACAACAAGACGCCCAAGAGAGGAATCTACCCTCTCAAGGGCAAGGGTCAATCGACCAGACCATACCCAGGTGGACTCATGACACGACGAGAGTTTTTCCTCGAAGTGTCCAAGTTCCCCTAAGGCGGTCCGACTTGGTGAGGCAAGCTCTAGAAGCCACAATTCTGGGACTTCACCAGCATCTGGTGATTCTCTCTCTTTGGATAACGCCAGAGATAGCGGGATCAAGCATGCTTTTCCTGCAAATTCGACCATCTCTCCGTAGGTCACACCTGCCGACGGAGACGGTTATAACCCGGACTTCCCCTACTTGGAGGGGATTACTCCAAGTCGCCAGATGGTGTCTCTCGACGACTCCTCAAGCGGAGAGGCCTCGAGCGCAAGTGAGAATCATCAACAGGAGGTCTTCGCCCTTCCTCGAGATCAAGATCACTCTTCTAGAGACCGAGATGGAGACCCTTCCGAAGGTCACACATCGCCCCTCGTGGCAATGGCCAGGACACCACCACTGGCGGACACGACCAATGCCTTCATGAACGCCAGGGAAATCCTCGATATTCTCGCTTCATTGAGGCAATCTCAAGAGTCTAACATGGAAAATCTTGAGGCAATTCAAGGAAGAAGATTGAAGCTCGAGAAGAATTTGCTCGGGCGATTCAATATCAATCGAGGAAGCTCGAGAGCTCCAAAGATATCAATGATTTGCTCGAGAATCCAACTCAAGAGCTAGCCCGAACGCTAGGCTACGACCTCTTCAACAAGAGATCGCACAAAGGCTTCGAGTACAATGAAAAAATTGGAAGCTCCTCGTCGACATCATTCAAGTAGTCGCATCCATACGACTTCTTGACTACCGATCAATCCAACAAATCACCACAGAGAAATCGGTATAGCAAAGAAGTCGTGTCGATCTCCTACTCAAGAAATGTCTTCCAAATAACCGATGATCAAAAGCTCCTCGGAAGGTGATCGCTCACCACTCCGACATGGAATTCTCGCAACAAGAGATAAACTACGAGGAGTATTCCTCGTGAGGACCGAGACCTATTACAAGTCGGGTCAACTCACATCGGGTATCGCCGAGTACGACCACCGATGATATCAACCCTTCTTTCTCGCAAAGGAGGCGTCAAGAAGTCATTCATCGATGTCGGGCATTCTCGCCGATCTCCGAAAGCCGTTGTTGCCACCTCGTTTTCGAAAGTGAACATGGAGAAGTTTGATGGTTCCCAAAATCCCATCGAATTCCTTCAAATTTACTAACAATTTGCTCGAGGCAGGAGGAGGAGAGCATGTGATGGCGAATTACCTTCCAAGCTGTGCTCGAAGGATTCGCCGATCGTGGTTACTAAACCAACCACTCGAGTCGATCTATTCTTGGCAACATCTCTGCGATCTTCTCATCGCAAATTTCCAAGGCACATACAATCATACCTCGAAAGGAGGACGACTTGCACGGATGAGACAGAACGACAACGAGACATTGCGCCAGCGGTTCATCAAGCGCTTGATCAGTTCAGTAACTCAATTCGAAGTTTCGATTCATCATCATCGGGGCTTTGCCAGGAGTCCGTAGTAGAAGGATAACAGAGGATATTGCTTTAAATCCTCCTACTACATCGCGAACTCTTCAAATGGCCGATCGATATGCTATCGCCTCGAGGCGGTCGAGTGGAACAACACAATCGATCGTGAAGACAATCCATCTCGAGAGCCAAAGTTGGTAAGAAGAAGGATAAGAAAGCAAAAAGTCCAAGAATAAGATGAAGGGTCAAAACCCAACGGTTCCAAGGAGGTATTGGTACGTGAATGATAAAGAGCCACGTACATCAAAGCCACACTCGAGCAGAGGCAAAGGTAAGCATACGATCGGAAAAATGATAAGCCTAGGTGGTGTCCATTCCATAAAAAGGAAGGGCATGACCTTCAGAATCGCCGGTCTTCCAACGAAAGCTTGAAGACTACTACACCAAGAAGGACCACTTCCCACCCTCGAAAGGTAGGTCAAACCAAAGTGGTCATAAATCTTCGATGACGAAGAGGAGATGCTGTTCCAGATCCGCAACACACCATTGAACACATCTACGGGATCATCAGCATATGAATCAAAGCGATAGCTCAAGGTCATTAACGCGAGGTAAACTCCATAGATCCTCCTCTCGTCAATAAATTACCGGTGGTCGGAAGTCACCATTTCTTTCGAGAAGAGTGATCGTCGATCCTTCGACTCGACAGTCGATACCTAATCGTGGTCGAACCCACCATCAACAATTGTCGGGTCAATCGAGTTTTGGTTGATGGTGGAAGCTCGTTAAATATTTTATTTACGAGTGCCCGGATGACATGCAAGTACCCAGACCAAAGTAAGACCCAGACGATACTCTTTCCATGGATTGTACCGATCTTCGCCAAACCAATTGGTCAAGTTTCTCTTCCTTTAACATTTGGTTCACCAAGTAATTTCAGACGAGAAAATCTCCTTTGATGTGGTCGATTTCGACACATATAACGCCATACTCGGACGACCAACTTTGGCAAAATTCCTAATGGCTACTCATTATGGATATCAATGTATTAAGATGTCAGTCCCAAAGGAGTAATTACAATCCATTGTGACAAGAAGATGGCGATACCGCGATCGCCGATCCCTTGAGATGGTAGGACAAATACCGACCTTCGACTAGCAAGTCGGCTTCAAAGTCGCACCAAAGCCGAACGACAAAGTCAAAGAGGTTCCTCTCGACGCAGGGAGCCCTCAAGATCGCATCGATCGGGATACTTCCGACCCCAAATAGGAAGACGCCTCATCACCTTCCTCCGAGCTAACGCAGATGTATTGGCGTGGCAAGCATCCGACATGCCCGAGTCCCTGTGGAGGTGATCGAGCAAGCTAGCCTTACTACCGACAAAGTACCCGTAGAAACAAAAATTGCGGAGATTTGCCCCTGATCGACGGGATGCTATTAAATCAGAATTGGATAAGCTACTTAAAGCAGGCTTTATAAGAGAGGTCAACCATCCAGAATGGTTGGCTAACCCTGTAATGGTTAGAAAGTCAAACGGCAAGTGGCGACAAAGCGAGACTTTATCGATCTTAATAAAGCTTGTCCAAAAGACGATTTTCCTTTACCTCGTGACGATCGGTTGGTTGACTCTCACCGCAGTTGTGAAATGTTATGTTTTTAGATGCATATTCGGATATCACCAGTTAATATGTGTCTAGACGATGAAGAAAAGACCGCATTTATTACACCATTTGGTATATTTTGCTATGTCAAAATGCCATTTGGTCTACAAAATGCCGCCGCTTCTTTTCAACGCTTGATGCGAGCAACTTTTTCATCTCAATTAGGCCGAAATCTAGAAGCCTATGTTGATGACTTAGTTGTCAAAAGCATCAAGAAACTTAATCATATTACCGACCTACAAGAAACATTCGACAATCTCGTAAAACATCGCTTAAAACTTAATCACGAGAAGTGTGTGTTTGGAATCTTCTTGAAATTGCTTGGATTCCTAGTATCTATACGAGGAATTGAAGCTTAATCCCAAAAGATAAAAGCCATTTTACAAATGCGCCTCCAACTACACGAAAGAAGTCCGAGAAACTCTTTGGGTGCATGGCGGCTCTAAGTCGTTTCATCGCACGACTGGGAGAAAAGGGACTACATTTCTTTAAACTTCTAAGGAGACACGAAAGTTTTGAGTGGTCGAAAGAGGCAAACGCGCCTTTGAGGATGTCAAGAGGTACCTTTACGAGTGCTCCTATACGGTCTCTCCGAGGCCGTAAGAAACGCTCTTGGTTTACCTAGCTGCCACGCCACAGGCAGTCAGCGCAGTACTGGTTGTAGAACGTGAAAATGTACAACGCGACTTGATCCCCAACGGTACTTGTGTGAGCAGCTATTGTATCATCTTGAGGAGTCTTTCCCTCATTATGTAGCTCACTAAGCACATTGTTCAGGAGCGTGATGTTTCCTTGAAGTTTAATCTTCATTGCTTCCATCTCTGTTGGGTACAAGTCGAAGCCTCATGAGCTTTTTGTTTTCACCACTTTCTCTCAAGAAATAAGATTGGTCAAACAAAAATAAACTCCTAGAGGAAAAAGAAAACAAAAATAATCACGGGTAAAAGAATTTCTTACCCACTAGTTGAGAATCCAACTTCTTGACCTCTTCATTATGGGAAGCAACGGTCTCAAAGATACTTTTTCTCCCATGATACAATATCCTCTACATTCTTCTTTGCAATAAGGATTTGTGCGTTATAAATCACGGCTTTATCCGCGATTTCAGATCTCGATTCTCTCAATTTAACGTCCATTGCTAGAAAGGAAGTGAAAGTGAGAAAAGGAAATAACTCGAAGGATTGCGGTAAAGAATTACTTACTTGATATTCGAAGTTCTCGGCCTCAAGGTTTTGATCTTTATTTTTGGACATACGAGTAAGCTCGTGAATAAGCTCAAGTTTTTCTCTAACTTCATTCTCGAGCTTTTTTCGTCTCGTCTTCTTTTTTCGAAAAGAAGCAAGAGTTAGGTAAAGATCAAAGATATAGCGATCTTAAGTTCAAAGACTTCATCGTTTAATTTTTCCTGCGACTTCATGGTTGCAGAGTTAGCTTCTTTAAGCTTTTTCCTGAGGTCTAATACCACTTCCTAAACTTTTGCGACTCCTCTTTTTCATAATCGAGCGAGTCGGCTAAGGTCTTAAGCGCCTTATTTAACCCGCAAAGGATAACAAAGGACATGAGCATGGGTCAATCGATTGTAAGTTCTTCTACAACCATTGACCTAGTCGTAAGTTCTTCTACGACAAAGCCCTTTGGTCATAAGTCTTTTACGACCATTACCTAGTCATGAGTTTTTCCATGACAAATCCCGTAAGCACTATATAAGTAGTCAAATCCAAGGTGACTATGAATAGTAGTGACTTACCACCTCTCTACTGTTTGCGAGTTCCTCTTTTTCTGTCATGACTCTAGAAGTTGTCGATGATATTCACCGACAACAAAGAATTTGCTCTATGGCTTTCTCGCAAAATGAAAAGACGGAGAAACAAGAGAAGATTATACAGATATATATAAGTACGATTAAGTACTTACATTCATGGTTGATCGAGCAAACATCGAGTAAGTAAGACTACGGGATCTTGACTTGTCTACCCTCGTGACTTGGTCCCACCAAACCTTCTCAAGACGTTCATTATCAAAGGTATCCTCTATTGGGAATATCGTTGGGATGGGGGACTCGATCGCGAGATCTGAAAGCGTAAGACCCTACGATGGAAGCAGCCCAAAGAAGTCGCCGTAGCAGGTTGAAATACTCTTCTTCTTCTCGATTCTCAGAACCGGTTTCTCTTTGGGTACCGGAGGAACGCTCGCAATGATCTCCTTTAAGACGCGGTGGGACGAACCGCCACCATCTTGACCAGAGGCTCGCAGCCTACCTCTGTTCTACCCACGACCATCTCGGTGGTCGTGGCGGCCCTCTCGAAGAGTCGCATTGTTCTGCTGGAGTCTCCACGACCATCTCTGTGGTCACCGCTGCTATTTCAGAGGTTGTAGCCGCTACCTTCATCGGGTACAACAGGTACCTCATTGGTTGTCGTAACCACGTCAGGCTCCACGACTTCTTCTACCACGGCCGAGGATGATCCTCGACCACTTCCCTTGTTGTCTCTCCAAAGAATGGAGAGGTAGCAATAGGCTTCTCAACGGAAGCATTCTTGGGTCAAGGAGTCGGGCTAAAAACAAAGAAAAGGAAAGCAATTCAAAGTTGTGAAAAGGAAAAAGGTAAATTTCGTTCTTACACTTTAGTATATTTCACATACCTCGCACCTTGGACCTAAACAGAATTTGGGAGTCACTTTCCCAGCGGAAGATTTCTTCTTCTCTCGACCACTTCGGTGAAGTTCGAGTTGAAGAATGGGCTTAGCCACGACCACGCCTGGTCGTGGATCTTAAACAGGACCATCTCTCTGGTCTCGACTTTTCTGGATGGCCGAGATCGGTCTCGACCACTCCAAGAGCAAAGATTGCCATCACCATAGGCTCTCATCGAGCGGTATTATCCTTCACAAAAGACATAAAATCCTTCGGTTCTCCTTTTCCAAGTGCTTAACAAAACCGGAGTGGCGGCTGCGAAATATTTTTTGTCATAATAGAAGGGTACCTTGGCCTTGCGAGCTTTGGCGCTTTAGAGGTTCAAACTACTTTGACCTCCTCTACTTGACTATTTTAGCCTCGGCTTGAGCTATGACTATGTTTGCCACAAGCTTTGCAGAGGATCCGGTCGAAGGACTAGAACTCGAGCTCGTCCCTACTTTGTCGTCACCCTTAAAAGTCGACGTCTCTTGGACGAAGGAGCCGAGCCTTTGTCCTTTGTCAACCCCGCACCGATGGTTATCAAGATGCCTTCTTCATCATCCCGACGATTTTCCATGCCTACTTTACGTAAAGCAAAAGCAGAAGAGAAGAATTACTAGCGGTCGTAAGATTTTCTCGACCAAAGATCAAGTCGTAAGTTTTTCACGACCTTTCCTCGTAGTAAGATTTCCCTACGGTCCGACTAAGTTGTAAGTTTTTTCTACAACGTTTCTCTAGTCGTAAGTTCTTTCTACGACTATAAAGTCTTAAAGACAAAATCAACTCTCGATTACCTTTAGGCGAACCATCCTTTCCTCTGCGGATCGACCGCATGGATTTTTTTAAGGAGACTTCGCCACATTGACTCTAACGGCAATCTCGTGGTGAAAGATCTGTTCAAACAGATAAAGGCATCTTTTAAACAACTGCAGAAAGACCAAACCGAGAGCTAAGTCAAAATTCACTTACCATCGTTGTAGTCCTGTGTTGGGTCATAGCCCCAGTATCTCCACATAGGGATGCTCGTTTCTTCAAAGGACTAATTCGTGTGTGATGAAATCTTTCACCACATGCCATCCGGTCGACCCTTCCTTCTTCAAGTCCTTGATAGCTTGAACATAAGGGCAATCCGGTGATATCTTCGAGTCGAATCCCATGAAGATTGCTTTTCGTGACCTTTCCCACAAAGAGAGGCATCTTCCGAGGTGACTTTCCAAAAAACCACCTCTTCCTCCATCCCGCCACGAAGACAGGGTAAAACTCTGAACATACTCCTCGACTTCCGTCAGGAGTTTTAGACCATAACTTCGGCAAAGAATCCCGCTGTCGAGACATTCCATAGAAATATTGGAAAAGCTCAAGGTCATGCGGAATTCCTGTCGCCTCGCACAAATATATAAAACGCCAAGATGGTGATAGAGTTAGGACCAAGGTTCACTAACTCCACCCCTGAATGCTCGAGCACAACGGTGAGAAAGGGGTGAGCAGGCAGTCGAAGGCCACACTCACAATAAGTCTGGAAGACGGGAATTTGCCCATTCTCCCCTGACGGCCAATGCTGCCCAAATGCTGGAAGCCATTTCACGAGAGTCTTCTCTGGAATCTTCCCGGCGACAACTAGGGCTTGAATCTTCGCCGCATCCATCTCCGACTCTTCCCAATCGAAACTTTCCGCCATCTCTCTGAAAGCAGAAATTTTGGGTCAAAAAGAGGGCACAATTGGAGTGGCAATGAGAAGGCAAGAACGACTTCGGCAATGAGAAGGCAAGAGCTTGAGGAACAAAGAGAGCAACTGGGGAAAAGTAAGATCTTAGGTTTTACCCCGGTGAGTATATATAATCGCAGCACCTTGAGCCGAGGCGTGATATTCCAAGGGTCGCCACTGATCTCGGGAACCGCTTCAACAGACAAAGCACCAGCGCCGTTTGAGATTCCCAAGATGTCGATTCGAAGAAATTCAGGTTTATGTTTACATCTCAAGCTTAAATTACTTCCTTGGTTAGATCTTTTCAACCAAAGGAAATGATAATCGGAAAGTTCCTTCTTCCGATCACTATACTACGACCACCTTGTGATCGTAGAAATGCTTTTACGACCACTTGATAGTCGTAAGCAATTTTCTTGACCAAGCACATTTCTGGTCAAAGTAGTATACAATCGAAGAGTTTTTCCTTCGATTATTTTCTACGATCCTCTCATAATCGTAAGACCATCTAGAACCCCTTTACCAAGTAAGTTGCTTTCACTTGAAGCTGAGGGGCTAGATGACGAGGATATAATAATCCTCATTTTACCTTTTATCTATAATTTTTATTATAGGTAAATATGACGTCATGTGAACCCTGAGTGTACCCCTTAATGTTATGAAGGAAGAACCAAATGGATGGTCGTAAGTTCTTCTACGACCACCCCCATAGTCGTAAGTTATGCTACGACTATCCCATAGTTGTAAGTCTTGCTACGACTACCTCATAGTCGAGATTCATCTACGACTAGGTCACCACGACCACCTTATAATCAAATGAACCTGCAGACAAGTGGGTCTTATTGATTAAGGGATTCAAACAGTCATCATACGCTGTTATTCTACAGAATAATGGCACGTTGAGCGACGTGGAGGAATTAATACACCGTAATTACTACCAACATGCGCTCACATAGAGGTGATGGAGGCGCCTTTACTCGAGTAATCGCCACTCCTTCACGTACTATAAAAGGCGGCAACTAGAGAAAGGAGAGGATAAAAGAAAAAGGAGCCATCAGAATACAAGTCGTAATAGTCTTAGTTTTTCCCCGATTGTTCAAGATACACTCATCAATACCATACACACAGGAGTAGGGTTGTTATTCTCTCCGGAGAAGGCCCGAACCTGTATAAAAATTCTCGTGTCGATCTCTCTGCATGATTCTATTCTAGGAGACCCCCCGAATCAAACAATCTTTACGTAAGTTCGGTTCTAAAACCCCGACAAACCCAAACACCCATAATGGACTTCTACTATGCCCTACGTCATTTCTAAGTGCATTTGGAATAATTCTGAGTAGGTGTAAAACTTTGCAGAGCGACGGGTACCCGGAGCTCCACAATATGAAATCGAGGCACGGAAAGAAAATCAATGCAAACACCCAAAATGGACTTCTGGTGTGCCCTATGTCATTTCAAGGTGCATTTGGAATAATTCCGAGCAGGTGTGAAACTTTCTCGAAGCAGCGGTATCCAAAGCTCCACTTTCTGAAATCGAGGCACGTAAAGACAATAAATACTGAAACACCCAAAATAGACTTCTAGTGTGCCCTACCTCATTTCTAGGTGCATTTGGAATACTTCCGAGCCGTGTGAAACTTTCAAGCAGCGTGCACCTAAGCTCCAAGATATGAAATCGAGGCACGGAAAGAAAATGAACATCAAACTCCCATAATGGACTTCTAGTGTGCCCTACCTCATTTCTAGCTGCATTTGGAATCTTTCCGAACCGGTGTGAAACTTTCTAGAACGACACGTACCCTGAGCTCCACTTTATGAAATCGAGGCACGGAAAGAAAATCAAAACCAAATACCCGTAATGGACTTCTAGTGTGCCCTACGTCATTTCTAGGTGCATTTGGAATAATTTGCGGTGTAAACTTTGCAGAGCGGCGGCACCGGAGCTCCACATTATGAAATCGAGGCACGGAAAGAAAATCAATGCAAACACCCCAATTGGACTTCCTGTGTGCCCTATGTCATTTCTAGGTGCATTTGGAATAATTCCGGCGGTGTGAAACTTTCTTTGAACAACAGTATCCGAGCTCCACTTTACGAAATTGTGGCACAGAAAGACAATCTCATGCGAAACACCCGAAATAGACTTCTAGTGTGCCCTACCTCATTTCTAGCTGCGTTTGGAATCCTTCCGAGCCGATGTGAAACTTTTCGAATCGACGTGCCCTAAGCTCCAATTTATGAAATCGAGGCACGGAAAGAAAATCCACACCAAATAACTATAATGGACTTACGGTATGCCCTACGTCATTTCTTGGTGCATTTCGAATAATTCCGAGCAAGTGTGAAACATTCCGAATGGTGGGTACCAGAGCTCCACTTCTGAAATCGAGGCATGGAAAGAAAATGAACATCAAACTCCCATAACGGACTTCTAGTGTGCCCTACCTCATTTCTAGGTGCATTTGGAATAATTAAGGCGGTGTGAAACTTTCGAGCGACGCGCACTCGAGCTCTAATTTATGAAATCGAGGCTCGAAGAAAATCAAAACCAAACACCCATAATGGACTTCTCTGTGCCCTCACGTCATTTCTAAGTGCATTTGGAATAATTACGAGTAGGTGTAAAACTTTGCAGAGCGACGGCACCGGAGCTCCACAATATGAAATCGAGGCACGGAAGAAAATCAATGCAAACACCCAAAATGGACTTTCGTGTGCCCTATGTCATTTCAAGGTGCATTTGCAATAATTCCAGCAGTGTGAAACTTTCTTTGAGCAGCGATATCCAAAGCTCCACTTTACGAAATCGAGGCACAGAAAGACAATAAATATGAACACCCAAAATAGACTTCTAGTGTGCCCTACCTCATTTCTAGGTGCATTTGGAATCCTTAGAGCCGGTGTGAAACATTCCGTAAGCAGCGCTGCCCTAAGCTCCAAAGATATGAAATCGAGGCACGGAAAGAAAATAAACATCAAACTCCCATAATGGACTTCTAGTGTGCCCTACCTCATTTCTAGGTGCATTTGGAATCTTTCCGAACCGGTGTGAAACTTTCTAGAACGACGCGTACCCTGAGCTCCACTTTATGAAATCGAGGCACGGAAAGAAATTCAAAACCAAATACCCGTAATGGACTTCTAGTGTGCCCTACGTCATTTCTAGGTGCATTTGGAATAATTACGGCGGTGTAAAACTTTGCAGAGCGACGGGTACCCGGAGCTCCACATTATGAAATCGTGGCACGGAAAGAAAATCAATGCAAGCACCCAAAATGGACTTCTGGTGTGCCCTATGTCATTTGTAGGTGCATTTGGAATAATTCCAGCGGTGTGAAATTTTTTTGAACAACGGTATCGAGCTCCACTTTACTTAAATCGAGGCACGTAAAGACAATCTGCACGAAACACCCAAAATAGACTTCTAGTGTGCCCTACCTCATTTCTAGCTGCATTTGGAATCCTTAGAGCCGGTGTGAAACTTTCGAGCACGACGCTGCCTAAGCTCCAATTTATGAAATCGAGGCACGGAAAGAAAATCCACACCAAATAACTATAATGGACTTCTGGTATGCCCTACGTCATTTCTTGGTGCATTTCGAATAATTCCGAGCAAGTGTGAAACATTCCAGAATGGCGGGTAACCAGAGCTCCACTGTATGAAATCGAGGCATGGAAAGAAAATGAACATCAAACTCCCATAACGGACTTCTAGTGTGCCCTACCTCATTTCTAGGTGCATTTGGAATCTTTCCGAGCCGGTGTGAAACTTTCAGAAGCACGCTGCACTCGAGCTCCAATTTATGAAATCAAGGCAGGAAAGAAATCTAATATTCCAAAAATAACCTCTCGAGGACCTATGCGTAATTAAACAAAAGTGGATCTGAAAAAACAGGATGCTTACGGTTTTTGAGATGAGTTGTTTTTGAGAACAGACGGAAAGAGTTGCTTTTGGGCCGTGGTAAAGGAGACGGGAATCGGGGATCCAAAACACGTAAATAAAACCCTAGCATTGCCTTTTTTTTCCGTCGCCTTGTTTTCCCGGCGCCGCCACCCTCATCTTTTTTTCTTCTCCGGGCGTGAGGCCTTTACTACAAATTGACCTTGGCTAGTGCGTGCATGCTTGCTGCCGCCGGGTGGTTACGTCCCGCCACGCCAGAGCAGCCTGGCATGTGGCGGTCTTTGCTGTCTGCAGGAGTTAATTGCTGCCGGTTGCTTGCGTGGAGGCCTTTGCGGTGGTGGTTCGCCAAAGACGTGGCGCCCGATTGTTTGCTTTCTGCTGCTAGCGGTGCATGTGTGCCGCTAATTATCCTTCCGATTGTTTGCATGAAGCCTTGTTGCCTTCATGTGGTCATTGCTTGTACTGCCAAGTCAAGAGAAAAGCATACTGATGGCATAGGTAGTGAATTATTTAATGATGTACTTTTTTTGATTAGTTAATGTTGATTATTTAATCTATCTTTGTTAGGGAGAGAGAGAGAAAGAGTAGATGTCTTTGCATGCATGCGATTCAAGATTGGGATGGCTAGGAGAGAAATTTTGTTAGGACTTCATGCTCATTAATTGGAGTAGTAGTGATGCATTAGTTTATTAGTTTTGCCTTTAGCATGACATACATCGGTGGCTTGTTGCTATGTATATTTAATTAGATTAGTAGGGAGAGATTAATTAAATAATACTAATTAGTAGTTAAGCAGTAGCATTATATACATGCATGCATGTTTAAATAGTAAAGGTGAGTCATTAACTAGTTAGTCTTGCATGTTTTATTAGCATGCTTCTAGTCGGGGAGATATCGAAGTGGATTGGTTTTGGTGCTGTTGTTACATTTGTACGATTTATTCGGGTACCTTAATGGCGAATTTTGGGAATGTCATATACTAGTTAATTGTAGATAATTTCGGTATATTTTCATAGAGTATTTAATCATGTCAAGCGGACGAATAATGTTCAAGTTATGCATTTATTAAGGCTCATTTGTCCGAAGATGACAGATGGGTCTTCTAGAATAAAAATGAGGGGTTAGATTATTTAATTAGAAGTCTTGGTAATATAAGAAAATGTGGAGAATTTTGTGTAGATTCCAGATTGGGGTGTTTTGTCATGTTCGGACTTGTGAGTCAAAAGTTATGCCATTTTTAGTACAAGGACAGCAAAGGGTGATTGTTCGGTATTGGGGAAGTGTTGTGGACTTGGGGGACTTGTAGGAACAATGTCAATTAATTGTTGTTCTTGTGGTGCTGTAGCTTGTATTGAAATTTGTGTGTTTAATATAGGAGAGACGTTGTGCTTGTTGCCATTTTCTAGCCAGAACCGTGCGTCGCAACTAGTAGAGGCAAGTGCATGGTAGACAGCGATCAATGATTGATCACTGTATTTTCTTTATCATTCATTACCATTATTGTTGTGCTTTTATGTTTATTTAATTGCAAGTAATGGAATGGTATGACTATATCTTGTTGATAAACATGAAGAAAATTGATATGATGAGCATGATGAAATTATGCATTTTTGCATTCATCAGCATCTTTGCATATGAGCAGGTGATCATGATTGATCACAACTCCACGGGAGTGGAGGAGGTCCCCGATCCTTGAGGAGGAGCGGGCTTGAGAGTGAACGTTGTCGTGAGCGTTCACTCATGCTATCCCAGATATCTGTGAAAAGAAGTGCATGTGGACATGTAGAATAGAGTCGCATTGAGATATGAGGTGAATGTGTGTGAAAACAAAGATAAAAGAATGACATGAGAATAATGATAGAAGGACATGTGATGATAATGAAGTTATTGAATCTTCTTTGTTTTATCATTGTTTGTTGTTTATTGATGTATTTCTTTGAGTCGTGGACTCACCCTTGTTCCTTTGTTGTTTTTAGGTGATCGTTGAGGGCATCACGGTTGAGAGGAACTAGTGCACATGGGATAGTTTTATACTTCAGACACATAATTATGCCATGAGAACCATTTGATTCATTATCGCTAGACTACTTTTAGAACAAGTTAGAGATTGAATAAACTTAGATGAATGTTTTGGACTAGTCTACTTTGTTCCAAGGTTTTGGATTCATTCGCTTGGTATTTGTTCTTGCTGCTTACCTTGCTTTGTTTTCTCGCTTATTGATTCATGCTTACCATGTCTTTATTCTTGTTCTATTGTGACCCATGGATGGGTTTTATTATTGCTTTGGTTGCTGAAATTCAATAGTGTGTTAATGAATATTAGTTGAAAAGGTAGTTTAGTGGCATTCCAGGCTCAGTGTTGGGCTGGGGTGTTACAGTTGGTATCAGAGCGGGCTTTAGGTCCGTGGTGAATAGATTAACAACTTAGGAAACCTAAAATTGCTAAAATTTGTTTTATGGTTAGTAAAACAACTAAAATTTGTTAATGGTAAACTAATTTAAAATTTGACACACCGGTGCACAATAGGTTAGAGAGTGGGGCTTAGTATCGCTTTTACGCCTTGTTATGTTGTATACTAATGCATTATTTGATATTGACCTTTGAGCTTATTGTGGGTTATTGATTGTGGTTGATAGCTATGCCGAGAGGTAGAGATCGTTGTTGTGGCCATAAGCATGGCCATGTTGTACCACCGCCCTCTGTGGTATAGGAATAGTCAATGGTTTTTCTCAGGTAATTTAGTTACCGAGGTTGGTGATGAGTTCTTTGGGAAAATTGTGGTCTTCCTTGAGTTTGTATTTGGTTTTCTGGTGGTAGTTTCTTCTCGTTGATGAACTTTCTTCGGATAGTGGTTACAATGCAAATTGATGGGTTTCCATTGGTCTTTATTAGTTCCATAAAATGATTGTCGTCTTCCGATCGTTGATCCGTTGTTGTTTCTTGTGAATGTCGTTAAATTGGCAAGATTGATCATTTCACGAGGGTTACGCCTTCTCTGTTGGGAAACAAGACTCGCTTGGTTGCTTGGTATTTTGGATAACAAAAGTTTCTTTTGCAAGTTCTTTAGCATGTGAAAGCTTTGACCCTATGTATTCTTTTTTTGGTGTATCTTGAATGTTGAAGGTGAATGTCTCTCTTTGATGAAAGGAAAGGTTAAAACCCTTTAACGATGTCTTGTCGTGATTAGGTGAATCGAGAAAATTAATTAGTATGGTATGTGTTATCAAGTTGGGTATGTGGCGTGGTGTATAGTCGATCTTAACCAAGAAGCTTGGAAGTAAAATTAATTGATTTGATGTTGTCTTAGGTAATTACATGATGAATAGTGACTAAGAGTATGTCCATACTAATTAGAGTCAAAGGAATTATTAAGAAGTGTGGAGCATTGATGAACTAGTTTGATTATTAAAATTATTTAGTTTGATAAACTTGTTGGATTATTTGGTCTCAATAGGTTAATCTAACGTGTGTGGGAAGAGAAAGTTGAGGATATGTTAGATTATTGCCTTAGTGGATATTAATCTTGGAGTTATCTTTTCTATAGATACTTGGTGTGGAGTTATCTTTCTATAGGTACTTGGTGATCATATATAGCTACTAGAAATACATATTTTGTACCATGATTAATTGTTGGATTTGTGTACAAAAGAATGAAGGGATTGAATACCAGTGGATCCAGGAATTTTATGGGAGAAGTTATGGATAGATCTTCTATATAGAATGATGTGATGAATTTGGTTCTAGTGTTGTTGAGAAGTTTTAGTATGATTTTGCACCAAATTATGAACATGAGGTGGAAAGGTTGAATATGTGTTTGCAAATATTCATGTGATTTGGAAAGAAAAGTAGGTAGCATCTAGATTTTCATGATGAAGCTAGTTGATAGCAACAATGGTTGGAGTGCAATTGTTGTGTGTTGAAGTTAGGTGTTGAGCATCACTAAGAGTGGAACTGATGTGATTTAATAGATGGCTCATGCTTACATGATTGTGAAATTGACGAATGATAGCATGTCCTTGATGAAAAGGTTTTGGTAGAACCTTTTCATTTGTGTAGTAGATCTTCTACTAGAATAAAGTTGTTGTTGTAGTGAGCTTCTAAAGTTTTGGTCGACTCTCGATTTGAGGATGAGATGATAAAGTAGTATGAAACAACTTGGTGGATTTTGGAGAGCTGTATAATAAAAAGGTAGACTATGACGATTTTTGTTAATAGTGTATTACTCTGGAGGTTAGTATGGTTGCCAGCAATGGATTATGAGTGTGTTGTTGATTTTATAGAAAGATAGTAATTTGATCATCATTCGTGGTATCGTTTAAATGAAATGTTTGGAGTTTTGATTCGTGAACTTTTGGAGTTCATGATTTATTGGGTAGATGAAATTGGTTTGAGCAAGTGGCGTGTTGGAAAACTTAATTGGTTCTTAATTGATTCTTGTAATTTGGTCTTAAGAGTGCTTCTTGTTTGAGTTGGCAAAGTGACATTGTAATCAAAGAAAATCAATGCAAACACCCAAAATGGACATCTGGTGTGCCCTACCTCATTTCTAGGTGCATTTGGAATAATTCCAAGCAGGTATGAAACTTTGCAGAACGACGGTATCCAGAGCTCCACTTTACGAAATCGAGGCATAGAAAGACAATCAACACGAAACACCCAAAATAGACTTCTAGTGTGCCCTACCTCATTTCTAGGTGCATTTGGAATCATTCCGAGCCGGTATGAAACTTTCCAGAACGACGCGTACCCTAATCTCCAATTTATGAAATCGAGGCACGGAAAGAAAATCCACACCAAATAACTATAACGGACTTCTGGTGTGCCCTACGTTATTTCCAGGTGCATTTGGAATAATTGCGAGCAAGTGTGAAACATTTCGTAAGCCACGGTACACAGAGCTCCATCAGTATGAAATCGAGGCATGAAAAGAAAATGAAAATCAAACTCCATAATGGACTTCTAGTGTGCCCTACCTCATTTCTAGGTGCATTTGTAATCTTTCCGAGCGGTGTGAAACTTTCGAGCATCCACGCGTACCAGAGCTCCAATTTATGAAATCGAGGCACGTAAAGAAAATCAAAACCAAACACCCATAATGGACTTCTAGTGTGCTCTACGTCATTTCTTGGTGCATTTGGAATAATTACGAAAGCAGTAAAACTTTGCAGAGCGGCGGTGCACCGGAGCTCCACATTACGAAATTGAGGCACGGAAGGAAAATCAATGCAAACACCCAAAATGGACTTCTCGTGTGCCCTATGTCATTTCCAGGTGCATTTGGAATAATTCCGAGCAGGTGTGAAACTTTGTCGAACGAGCAGTATCGAGCTCCACTTTACTGAAATCGAGGCACGTAAAGACAATCTATACAAAACACCCAAAATAGACTTCTATTGTGCCCTACCTCATTTCTAGGTGCATTTGGAATCCTTAGAGCCGGTGTCAAACTTTCCGAGCGACGCAGCGTCAGAAGCTCCAATTTATGAAATCGAGGCACATAAAGAAAATCCAAACCAAATAACTATAATGGACTTCTGGTGTGCCCTACGACATTTCTAGGTGCATTTGGAATAATTCCGAGCAAGTGTGAAACATTCCAGAACGACGGGTACCCAGAGCTCCAATTTATGAAATCGAGGCATGGAAAGAAAATGAACATCAAACTCCCATAATGGACTTCTAGTGTGCACTTCCTCATTTCTAGGTGCATTTGGAATCTTTTCGAGCCGGTGTGAAACTTTCTAGAACGACGCGTACCCTGAGTTCCAATTTATGAAATCGAGGCACGGAAAGAAAATCAAAACCAAACACCCATAATGGACTTCTAGTGTGCGCTACGTCATTTCTAGGTGCAATTGGAATAATTCTGAGCAGGTGTAAAACTTTGCAGAGCGACGGGTATCCGGAGCTCCACATTATGAATTGGATGCACGGAAAGAAAATCAATACAAACACCCAAAATGGACTTCTGGTGTGCCCTATGTCATTTCTAGGTGCATTTGGAATAATTCCGAGCAGGTGTGAAACTTTGCAGAACGACGGTATCCAGAGCTCCACTTTACGAAATCGAGGCACAGAAAGACAATCAATACGAAACACCCGAAATAGACTTCTAGTGAGCCCTACCTCATTTCTTGGTGCATTTGGAATAATTCCGAGCAGGTGTAAAACTTTGAAGAGCAACGGGTACCCGGAGCTCCACATTATGAAATCGAGGCACGGAAGGGAAATCAATGCAAACACCCAAAATGGACTTCTGGTGTGCCCAATGTCATTTCTAGGTGCATTTGGAATAATTCCGAGCAGGTGTGAAACTTTGCTGAACGACGGTATCCAGAGCTCCAATTTACGAAATCGAGGCACAGAAAGACAATCTATACAAAACACCCAAAATAGACTTCTATTGTGCCCTACCTCATTTCTAGGTGCATTTGGAATCCTTCCGAGCCGTTGTCAAACTTTCCAGAACGACGCGTACCGTAAGCTCCAATTTATGAAATCGAGGCACAGAAAGAAAATCCAAACCAAATAACTATAATGGACTTCTGGTGTGCCCTACGACATTTCTAGGTGCATTTGGAATAATTCCGAGCAAGTGTGAAACATTCCAGAACGACGGGTACCCAGAGCTCCATTGTATGAAATCGAGGCATGGAAAGAAAATGAACATCAAACTCCCATAACCGACTTCTAGTGTGCCCTACCTCATTTCTAGGTGCATTTAGAATCTTTCCGAGCCGGTGTGAAACTTTCCAGAACGACGCGTACCCTGAGCTCCAATTTATGAAATGGAGGCACGAAAGAAAATCAAAACCAAACACCCATAATGGACTTCTACTTTGCCCTACGTCATTTCTAGGTGTATTAGGAATAATTCTGAGTAGGTGTAAAACTTTGCCGACCGACGGGTACCCAGAGCTCCAAATTATGAAATCGAGGCACGGAAAGAAAATCAATGCAAACACCCAAAATGGACTTATGGTGTGCCCTATGTCATTTCTAGGTGCATTTGGAAAAATTCCGAGCAGGTGTGAAGCTTTGCTGACCGACGGTATCCAGAGCTCCACTATACGATATCGAGGCACAGAACGACAACCAATACGAAACATGCAAAATAGACTTCTAGTGTGCCCTACCTTATTTCTAGGTGCATTTGGAATCCTTCCGAGCCGGTGTGAAACTTTCCAGAACGACGCGTACCCTAAGCTCCAATTTATGAAATCGAGGCAGGGAAAGAAAATGAACATCAAATCCCATAATGGACTTCTAGTGTGCACTTCCTCATTTCTAGGTGCATTTGGAATCTTTTCGAGCCGGTGTGAAACTTTCTAGAACGACGCGTACCCTGAGCTCCAATTTATGAAATCGAGGCACGGAAAGAAAATCAAAACCAAACACACATAATGGACTTCTAGTGTGCGCTACGTCATTTCTAGGTGCATTTGGAATAATTCTGAGCAGGTGTAAAACTTTGCAGAGCGACGGGTATCCGGAGCTCCACATGATGAATTGGATGCACGGAAAGAAAATCAATGCAAACACCCAAAGTGGACTTCTGGTGTGCCCTATGTCATTTCTAGGTGCATTTGGAATAATTAAAGCGGTGTGAAACTTTTTAATCCAGCGGCGGTATCCAGAGCTCCACTTTACGAAATCGAGGCACAGAAAGACAATCAATACGAAACACCCGAAATAGACTTCTAGTGATCCCTACCTCATTTCTAGGTGCATTTGGAATAATTCCGAGCAGGTGTAAAACTTTGAAGAGAACGGGTACCCGGAGCTCCACATTATGAAATCGAGGCACGGAAGGAAATTCAATGCAAACACCCATAATGGACTTCTGGTGTGCCCTATGTCATTTCTAGGTGCATTTGGAATAATTCCGAGCAGGTGTGAAACTTTGCTGAACGACGGTATCCGCTCCACTTTACGAAATTGAGGCACAGAAAGACAATCTATACAAAACACCCAAAATAGACTTCTATTGTGCCCTACCTCATTTCTAGGTGCATTTGGAATCCTTCCGAGCCGGTGTCAAACTTTCCAGAACGACGCGTCAGTAAGCTCCAATTTATGAAATCGAGGCACGTAAAGAAAATCCAAACCAAATAACTATAATGTACTTCGGTGCCCCTCGACATTTCTAGGTGCATTTGGAATAATTCCGAGCAAGTGTGAAACATTCCAGAACGACGGGTACCTAGAGCTCCATTGTATGAAATCGAGGCATGGAAAGAAAATGAACATCAAACTCCCATAACCGACTTCTAGTGTGCCCTACCTCATTTCTAGGTGCATTTAGAATCTTTCCGAGCCGGTGTGAAACTTTCCAGAACGACGCGTACCCTGAGCTCCAATTTATGAAATCGAGGCACGAAAGAAAATCAAAACCAAACACCCATAATGGACTTCTACTTTGCCCTACGTCATTTCTAGGTGCATTTGGAATAATTCTGAGTAGGTGTAAAACTTTGCAGACCGATGGGTACCCGGAGCTCCAAATTATGAAATCGAGGCACGGAAAGAAAATCAATGCAAACACCCAAAATGGACTTCTGGTGTGCCCTATGTCATTTCTAGGTGCATTTGGAATAATTCCGAGCAGGTGTGAAGCTTTGCTGACCGACGGTATCCAGAGCTCCACTATACGAAATCGAGGCACAGAACGACAACCAATACGAAACACGCAAAATAGACTTCTAGTGTGCCCTACCTTATTTCTAGGTGCATTTGGAATCCTTCCGAGCCGGTGTGAAACTTTCCAGAACGACGCGTACCCTAAGCTCCAATTTATGAAATCGAGGCATGGAAAGAAAATGAACATCAAACTCCCATAATGGACTTCTAGTGTGCACTTCCTCATTTCTAGGTGCATTTGGAATCTTTTCGAGCCGGTGTGAAACTTTCTAGAACGACGCGTACCCTGAGCTCCAATTTATGAAATCGAGGCACGGAAAGAAAATCAAAACCAAACACCCATAATGGACTTCTAGTGTGCCCTACGTCATTTCTAGGTGCATTTGGAATAATTCTGAGCAGGTGTAAAACTTTGCAGAGCGACGGGTATCCGGAGCTCCACATTATGAATTCGATGCACGGAAAGAAAATCAATGCAAACACCCAAAATGGACTTCTGGTGTGCCCTATGTCATTTCTAGGTGCATTTGGAATAATTCCGAGCAGGTGTGAAACTTTGCTGAACGATAGTATCCAGAGCTCCACTTTACGAAATCGAGGCACAGAAAGACAATCAATACGAAACACCCGAAATAGACTTCTAGTGTGCCCTACCTCATTTCTAGGTGCATTTGGAATAATTCCGAGAGTGTAAAACTTTGAAGAGTGTGAAGCTCCACTATGAAATCGGAAGGAAAATCAATGCAAACACCCATAATGGACTTCTGTGTGCCCTATGTCATTTCTAGGTGCATTTGGAATAATTAGCAGTGTGAAAGCTCCAATCCGGCTCCACTTTATGAAATCGAGGCACGTAAAGAAAATGAACATCAAACACCCAAAATGGACTTCTAGTGTGCCCTACCTCATTTCTAGGTGCATTTGGAATCCTTCCGAGCCGGTGTGAAACTTTCGAATCGACGCAGAATCAGAAGCTCCAATTTATGAAATCGAGGCACGAAAGAAAATCCAAACCAAATAACTATAATGGACTTGAGCTCCATTTCTAGGTGCATTTTTATGAAAATTCGAGATGCACATAAAAGCTCCATTGTATGAAATCGAATGAGAAAGAAATCGAGGCACGAAAGAAAAATGCAAACACCCATAATGGACTTCTAGTGTGCCCTATGTCATTTCTAGGTGCATTTGGAATAATTCCGGAGCAGTGTGAAACTTTCGAACGACGGTATCCCGAGCTCCAATTTATGAAATCGAGGCACGAAAGAAAATCAAAACCAAACACCCATAATGGACTTCTAGTGTGCCCTACGTCATTTCTAGGTGCATTTGGAATAATTCTGAGCAGGTGTAAAACTTTGAAGAGCAACGGGACCCAGGAGCTCCACATTATGAAATCGAGGCACGGAAAGAAAATCAATGCAAACACCCAAAATGGACTTCTGGTGTGCCCTATGTCATTTCTAGGTGCATTTGGAATAATTCCGAGCAGGTGTGAAACTTTCGATCGACGCGACAATATCGAGCTCCACTATATGAAATCGAGGCACGTAATCGACAACCAAGGCACGAAACACAAACCCAAAATAGACTTCTAGTGTGCCCTACCTCATTTCTAGGTGCATTTGGAATCCTTCCGAAAGTGTGAAACTTTCGTAATCCACGCGTGCACCCTAAGCTCCAATTTATGAAATCGAGGCATGGAAAGAAAATGAACATCAAACTCCCATAATGGACTTCTAGTGTGCACTTCCTCATTTCTAGGTGCATTTGGAATCTTTTCGATTTGGTGTGAAACTTTTAGAACGACGCTGCACTCGAGCTCCAATTTATGAAATCGAGGCACGGAAAGAAAATCAAAACCAAACACCCATAATGGACTTCTAGTGTGCCCTACGTCATTTCTAGGTGCATTTGGAATAATTCTGAGCAGGTGTAAAACTTTGCAGAGCGACGGGTACCCAGAGCTCCACATTATGAAATCAAGGCACGGAAAGAAAATCAATGCAAACACCCAAAATGGACTTCTGGTGTGCCCTATGTCATTTCTAGGTGCATTTGGAATAATTCCGAAAGCGGTGTGAAACTTTCTTTGAACGATAGTATCCAGAGCTCCACTTTACGAAATCGCGGCACAGAAAGACAATCTATACGAAACACCCGAAATCGACTTCCAATGTGCCCTACCTCATTTCTAGGTGCATTTGGAATCCTTCCGAGCCGGTGTGAAACTTTCCACAACGACGCGTACCCTAAGCTCCAGTATATGAAATCGAGGCACAGAAAGAAAATGAACATCAAACTCCCATAATGGACTTCTAGTGTGCCCTACCTCATTTGTAGGTGCATTTGGAATCTTTCCGAACCGGTGTGAAACTTTCCAGAACGACGCTGCACTCGAGCTCCACTTTATGAAATCGATGCACGGAAAGAAAATCAATGCAAACACTCAAAATGGACTTCTGGTGTGCCCTATGTCATTTCTAGGTGCATTTGGAACAATTCCAAAGCAGTGTGAAATTTTTGCGCAAACACCCAAGCAGCGGTATCCGAGCTCCACTTTATGAAATCGAGGCACGTAAAGACAATCAATACCAAACACCCAAATAGACTTCTAGTGAGCCCTACCTCATTTCTAGGTGCATTTGGAATAATTCTAAGCAGGTGTAAACTTTGCAGAGCGACGGGTACCCGGAGCTCCACATTATGAAATCGAGGCACGGAAAGAAAATCAATGCAAACACCCAAAATGGACTTCTGGTGTGCCCTATGTCATTTCTAGGTGCATTTGGAATAATTCCGAGCAGGTGTGAAACTTTCTTTGAACGCAGCAGATCGAGAGCTCCACTTTACGAAATCGAGGCACAGAAAGACAATCTATACAAAACACCCAAAATAGACTTCTATTGTGCCCTACCTCATTTCTAGGTGCATTTGGAATCCTTCCGAGCCGGTGTCAAACTTTCCAAAACGACCCGTACCGTAAGCTCCAATTTATGAAATCGAGGCACAGAAAGAAAATCCAAACCAAATAACTGGTGTGCCCTACGACATTTCTAGGTGCATTTGGAATAATTCCGAGCAAGTGTGAAACATTCCAGAACGACGGGTACCCAGAGCTCCATTGTATGAAATCGAGGTATGGAAAGAAAATGAACATCAAACTCCCATAACCGACTTCTAGTGTGCCCTACCTCATTTCTAGGTGCATTTAGAATCTTTCCGAGCCGGTGTGAAACTTTCGTAATCCACGCAGCACTCGAGCTCCAATTTATGAAATCGAGGCACGAAAGAAAATCAAAACCAAACACCCATAATGGACTTCTACTTTGCCCTACGTCATTTCTAGGTGCATTTGGAATAATTCTGAGTAGGTGTAAAACTTTGCGAATCGACGGCACCGGAGCTCCAAATTATGAAATCGAGGCACGGAAAGAAAATCAATGCAAACACCCAAAATGGACTTCTGGTGTGCCCTATGTCATTTCTAGGTGCATTTGGAATAATTCCGAGCAGGTGTGAAACTTTGCTGACCGACGGTATCCAGAGCTCCACTATACGAAATCGAGGCACAGAACGACAACCAAATTCCGAAACACGCAAAATAGACTTTTAGTGTGCCCTACCTTATTTCTAGGTGCATTTGGAATCCTTCCGAGCGGTGTGAAACTTTCGAATCCACGCTGCACCTAAGCTCCAATTTACGAAATCGAGGCATGGAAAGAAAATGAACATCAAACTACCATAATGGACTTCTAGTGTGCACTTCCTCATTTCTAGGTGCATTTGGAATCTTTTCGAGCCGGTGTGAAACTTTCTAGAACAACGCGTACCCTGAGCTCCAATTTATGAAATCGAGGAACGGAAAGAAAATCAAAACCAAACACCCATAATGGACTTCTAGTGTGCGCTACGTCATTTCTAGGTGCATTTGGAATAATTCTGAGAAGGTGTAAAACTCAGAACAGCAACCGGTATCCGAGCTCCAATTATGAAAATGCATGGAAAGAAAATCAATGCAAACATCCAAAATGGACTTCTAGTGTGAGCATTTCCACATTATGAACTTTCGACTTTGCACGGAAAGAAAATCAATGCAAACACCCAAAATGGACTTCTAGTGTGCCCTATGTCATTTCTAGGTGCATTTGGAATAATTCCGGAAGAGCAAACACCCAAAAGTGTGAAACTTTGGAATAATTATGGCGGTGTGAAACTTGTCGATCAGAGCGGTATCCGAGCTCCACTTTATGAAATCGAGGCACGTAAAGACAATCAATACTAAACACCCAAAATAGACTTCTAGTGTGCCCTACCTCATTTCTAGGTGCATTTGGAATAATTCCGAGCGGTGTGAAACTTTGAAGAGCAATCTGCACTTCGTGAGCTCCAATTTATGAAATCGAGGCATGGAAAGAAAATCAATGCAAAAACACCCAAAATGGACTTCTAGTGTGACCTACCTCATTTCTAGGTGCATTTGGAATCTTTCGAGAGGTGTGAAACTTTCCGAACAACGCTGCACTCGAGCTCCCATTTATGAAATCGAGGAACGGAAAGAAAATCAAAACCAACCACCCATAATGGACTTCTAGTGTGCCCTACGTCAGTTCTAACTGCATATGGAATAATTCTGAGCAGCTGTAAAACTTTGCAGAGCGACGGGTACCCGGAGCTCCACATTATGAAATGGAAGCACGGAAAGAAAATCAATGCAAACACCCAAAATGGACTTATGGTGTGCCCTATGTCATTTCTAGGTGCATTTGGAATAATTCCAAGCTGGTATGAAACTTTGCAGAACGACGGTATCCAGAGCTCCACTTTACGAAATCGAGGCACAGAAAGACAATCAATACGAAACACCCGAAATAGACTTCTAGTGTGCCGTACCTCATTTCTAGGTGCATTTGGAATAATTATGAAATCGAGGTGAAAATCAAACCAAAACTTTAATAGACTTCTAGTGGCTCTACGTCATTTCTAGGTGCATTTGGAATAATTGAGCTCCACATTATGAAATCGAGGCACAGAAGGAAAATCAATGCAAACACCCAAAATGGACATCTGGTGTGCCCTATGTCAATGCAAACACCCAAAATGGACTTCTGGTGTGCCCTATGTCATTTCTAGGTGCATTTGCAATAATTCCGAGCAGGTGTGAAACTTTGCTGAACGACGGTATCCAAAGCTCCACTTTACGAAATCGAGGCACAAAAAGACAATAAATACGAAACACCCAAACTAGACTTCTAGTGTGCTCTACCTCATTTCTAGGTGCATTTGGAATCCTTCCGAGCCGGTGTGAAACTTTCGAGTAATCGACGCGCACCTAAGCTCCAAGATATGAAATCGAGGCACGGAAAGAAAATGAACATCAAACTCCCATAATGGACTTCTAGTGTGCCCTACCTCATTTGTAGGTGCATTTGGAATCTTCCGACCGGTGTGAAACTTTCTAGAACGACGCTGCACTCGAGCTCCACTTTATGAATTCGATGCACGGAAAGAAAATCAATGCAAACACTCAAAATGGACTTCGGTGTGCCCTATGTCATTTCTAGGTGCATTTGGAACAATTCCAAGCAGTGTGAAATTTTTGCGAATCCATCGGTATCCAGAGCTCCACTTTATGAAATCGAGGCACGAAAGACAATCAATACGAAACACCCAAATAGACTTCTAGTGAGCCCTACCTCATTTCTAGGTGCATTTGGAATAATTCCGAGCGGTGTAAAACTTTGAAGAGCAACGGTGCCCGAGCTCCACATTATGAAATCGAGGCACGGAAAGAAAATCAACGCAAACACCCAAAATGGACTTCTGTGTGGCCTATGTCATTTCTAGGTGCATTTGGAATAATTATGCAGCGGTGTGAAACTTTGTCGATCGACGCAGATCCAGAGCTCGACTATATGAAATCGAGGCACAGAACGACAACCAATACGAAACACCCAAAATAGACTTCTAGTGTGCAATACCTCATTTCTAGGTGCATTTGGATTCTTTCCGAGCCAGTGTGAAACTTTCCAGAACGACGCGTACCCTAAGCTCCAATTTATGAAATCGAGGCATGGAAAGAAAATGAACATCAAACTCCCATAATGGACTTCTATTGTGACCTACCTCATTTCTAGGTGCATTTGGAATCTTTCTGAGCCAGTGTGAAACTTTCCAGAACAACGCGTACCCTGAGCTCCCATTTATGAAATCGAGGAACGGAAAGAAAATCAAAACCAACCACCCATAATGGACTTCTAGTGTGCCCTACGTCAATCCTAACTGCATTTGGAATAATTCTGAGCAGCTGTAAAACTTTGCAGAGCGACGGGTACCCGGAGCTTCACATTATGAAATGGAAGCACGGAAAGAAAATAAATGCAAACACCCAAAATGGACTTATGGTGTGCCCTATGTCATTTCTAGGTGCATTTGGAATAATTCCAAGCAGGTATGAAACTTTGCAGAACGACGGTATCCAGAGCTCCACTTTACGAAATCGAGGCACAGAAAGACAATCAATACGAAACACCCGAAATAGACTTCTAGTGTGCCGTACCTCATTTCTAGGAGCATTTGGAATCCTTCCGAGCCGGTGTGAAACTTTGAGTAATCCACGCTGCACTCGAGCTCCAGTTTATGAAATCGAGGCACGGAAAGAAAATCAAAACCAAACACCCATAATAGACTTCTAGTGTGCTCTACGTCATTTCTAGGTGCATTTGGAATAATTACGAAGCAGGTGTAAACTTTGCAGAGCGACGGCACCGAGCTCCACATTATGAAATCGAGGCACGGAAAGAAAATCAATGCAAACACCCAAATTGGACTTCGGTGTGCCCTATGTTATTTCTAGGTGCATTTGGAATAATTCCGAGCAGTGTGAAACTTTGTCAACAATCAGATCCGAGCTCCACTTTACGAAATCGAGGCACGAAAGACAATCTATACGAAAAGACCCAAATAGACTTCTAGTGTGCCCTACCTCATTTCTAGTTGCATTTGGAATCCTTCCGAGCGGTGTGAAACTTTCCGAATCCACGCGCACCTAAGCTCCAATTTATTAAATCGAGGCACGGATAGAAAATCCACACCAAATAACTGTGCCCTTCCGAGCTGGTATGCCCTACGTCATTTATTGGTGCATTTCGAATAATTCCGAGCAAGTGTGAAACATTCCAGAATAGCGGGTACCCAGAGCTCCACTGTATGAAATCGAGGCATAGAAAGAAAATGAACATCAAACTCCCATAACGGACTTCTAGTGTGCCCTACCTCATTTCTAGGTGCATTTGGAATCTTTCCGAGCCGGTGTGAAACTTTCGTAATCCACGCAGCGTACCTTGAGCTCCAATTTATGAAATCGAGGCAGGGAAAGAAAATCGTAACCAAACAGACATAATGGACTTCTAGTGTGCCCTACGTCATTTCTAGGTGCATTTGGAATAATTTTGAGAAGGTGTAAGACTTTGCAGAGCGACGGGTCCCTGGAGTTCCACATTATGAAATCGAGGCACGGAAAGAAAATCAATGCAAACACCCAAAATGGACTTCTGGTGTGCCCTATGTCATTTCTAGGTGCATTTAGAATAATTCCGAGCAGGTGTGAAACTTTGCTTAACGACGGTATCCAGAGCTCCACTTTACGAAATCGAGGCACAGAAAAACAATCAATTCGAAACACCCAAAATAGACTTCTAGTGTGCCCTACCTCACTTCTAGGTGCATTTGGAATCCTTCCGAGCCGGTGTGAAACTTTCCAAAACGACGCGTACCTTAAGCTCCAGTATATGAAATCGAGGCATGGAAAGAAAATAAACATCAAACTCCCATAATGGACTTCTAGTGTGCCCTACCTCATTTCTAGGTTCATTTGGAATCTTTCCGAGCCGGTGTGGCACTTTCTAGAACGACGCGTACCGTGAGCTCCAATTTATGAAATCGAGGCACGGAAAGAAAATCAAAACCAAACACCCGTAATGGACTTCTAGTGTGCCCTACGGCATTTCTAGGTGCATTTAGAATAATTCTGAGCAGATGTAAAACTTTGAAGAGCGACGGGTAGCCGGAGCTCCACTTTATGAAATCGAGGCATGGAAAGAAAATCAAAACCAAACACCCAAAATGGACTTCTGGTGTGCCCTATGTCATTTCTAGGTGCATTTGGAATAATTCCGAGCAGGTGTGAAACTTTGCTGAACGACGGTATTCAGAGCTCCACTTTACGAAATCGAGGCACAGAAAAACAATCATGCATCTGCACAACATTGCATATAAATATTCTATTCATACTACAAAAGCTCATAAACATCGACATCACAACTATCAAACATCCATGATTAACACATAACACAAATCTCTAGCAACCATGAACATTACCAACTATGCCATCATCACAATTCATGAACACAAAAATTCTCATAATATATATCAAACATTGCCATTCAACCATATATATTATAACCATCATTATACTTGCCTTAACCGCGAGAGAGTGAGGGACGCAGAAGGTGCCGCCTGGACCGGGTCCACCACCGAGTAGTTATTATAACGCACACTAAGATGGCGAGAGCGGACCAAAACATAGTATACAACAATCACTAACTTGCAAGAACGTCTAACTCGATCCCAATCCCAAATCCTACACGTCAATCTGTCCCCTCGGTGGACAGTCAACTTCTAAAATTTATATCTATTGCTACAGAAGTCCAATTAAGGTTTTCTTAGACTTTCTGGAAAGGTAATTAAATTATCCAACTAAGTCTAGTTGGTGAACCTCTCTGAATCGGCAAAAAATACCCCTACCAAGCCAGTTAATAAAACATCGATTTCCCGAACGGCTCTCTGGACAGAGCACTAAAAATACCATAACTTTCAGTAAGTGTATCCAAATTTCGAGTTCTTGAGCTTTTTGAAAAGCTGAGACAATGATCTACAACTTTTATTGTACTGAGCTTCTCTGTTTTCCCATTTAACTAATCATTTCACCCAGATTACTAAAACCTGTCAGAACTCCAACGATTCTGCAAAATAGTCCCACTAATAAAATCATAACTTCTGTTACAGGGGTCCAAATTACGTGTTCTAGCCCTTCACGGAAATGTGGTGACGTCCTCTACAATATCCTAAGAGACATCTGGGACTAATTCTGCCATTAAACACATCAAAACCTCGATGTTCTCTAATTTGTCCTGAACAACCCTAAATACCGACATTGATCAATTAATCAAATACACAACTAATCGAAGGGGGATTGGGGTTTACCCTTGATGATCCGCCGAAGAACACAAGAACAGCCTGCATCCCTGTAATATCCTCAAATTAACTCTTAAGGGCCTATGCGTAAGTAGACAAAAGAGGATATGTGAAAGCGGGGTTATTTTAGAGTTTTTAGGGGGAATTGACTCGTGCTGGTATAAAAGGATCGTGGGGATTACAGGATCTAGAAAACCCTAGCAGTTCTTTTGTTTCCCCCGAGCGGCGAAAGTGAAGAAAACACCATCGCCAGGGTCGTCCTCTTGCCACCTCCTTACTATTCAGTATCACCCAGGCAAGGCCAATGTTGTTGCTGATGCTCTTAGTCGCAAGGCGACTCCCGCTACTCTAGATTGCCTCATTGCTGATTTTGATCGCATGGGGATATCCTATTGCTATGCTTCAACAAAGACATGTTGAGACACGATTGATCATTTAGTCACTATTCCGCCGTGTCAAAGTGAAGCACACAGCAGAGTGACCTGTTATTGCAGGAGGTCAAGAAGCGCCTGGATCGAGGCAAGGAGGAGATTTCAAAGATAGATGAATCTGGTGCTTTTTTGCGGTTTAAAGGCCGCTTTACGTGCCACAAAAGGCGGAGGTCAAGGATGACATCTTGAGGGAGGCTCATCGCACTCGCATAACGATTCATCCCGTGAGACTAAGATGTATCGAGATCTGAAACAAAATTTCTGGTGGAAAGGATGAAAGTGGATATTGCTAATTATGGCTTCTTGTGGTGTTTGTCAGCAAGTGAAAGCCGAGCATAAGCGTCCTGCAGGGTTGTTGCAACCTTTGGAGGTTCCCCAGTGGCCTTGGGATGATATCTCTATGGACTTTGTGGTGGCATTACCTCGTTCACCACGAGGGAAGGATGCAATTTGGGTAGTGGTGGATCGTTTAAAGAAGTCTCACAAGACTTTATTCCTATTAAATGCGACAAGTTCAATGAAAGTGATCTAGCTCCTATTTATGTGTGTGAAATAGTGAGACTGCATGGTGTGCCAAAGACCATAATTTCTGATAGGGATGCGAAGTTTGTCTCCAAGTTCTGGGAGAGTCTGCAGAGTGCGTTGGGCACACAGCTTCGTCTTAGTACAACGTTTCACCCTCAGACTGATGGGCAGTCAGAGCGCACCATTCAGACTTTGGAGGACATGTTGCGGTCTTAAGGCCCTATCTTGGAAGGGTAGTTGGGAGGATCGATTGCCTCTTGCGAGTTTGCTTATAATAATAGCTACCATTCCAAGATAGAGCGCGCCATTCAAGTTCTCAGATGGACGGAAGTGTAGGTCGCCACTTTGTTGGGACGCAGTGGGTGAGAAGGCAGTTTTGGGTCCGGACTGGATTCAGAAGACCGTTGAGCGCGTGGCCATGGTGAGACAGAATCTGTTAGCAGCCCAGAGTAGACAGAAAAGCTATGTAGATGTGAGGAGGCGTGACTTGGAGTTTGCGGTGGGTGATCAAGTGCTCTTGAGAGTGTCTCCCACCAAAGGCATTGTCCGATTTGGTACCAAAGGGAAGCTTAGCCCGAGGTACGTTGGACCGTTCCCGATTATTGCAAGAATTGGAAAATTGGCTTACCGCTTGGATCTTCCTGAGTCCATGCGCGGGGTTCACAATGTGTTTCACGTCTCCATGCTGAGAAAATTTTTGAGAGACCCAGAGCATGAGATTTTGTTGGAGCCGTTGACTATCGAGCAAGACCTCACAATTGAGTCGCGTCCGGTGCGTATTCTAGAGAGGTCAGAGCGAGTGCTAAGGCACAAGACGTTGGTATACGTCAAGGTGCTATGGATGCATCAGACTGAGAGAGAGGCGACTTGGGAGTTGGAGTCTCGCATGCGCGAGCAATATCCGGAGTTGTTCACATCGGGTACGTGTGATTTGTTGTTTAATTTTAGTTGTGGTTGTTCTTCGAGTAGAACGACGAGTAGAATTCGGGGTCGAATTCTGTTAAGGGGAGTAGAATGTAATATCCTCAAATTAACTCTTAAGGGCCTATGCGTAAATAGACAAAAGAGGATATGTGAAAGTGGGGTTATTTTAGAGTTTTTAGGGGGAATTGACTCGTGCTGGTATAAAAGGATCGTGGGGATTAGAGGATCTAGAAAACCCTAGCAGTTCTTTTGTTTCCCCCGAGCGCCGCCAGTGAAGAAAACACCATCGCCAGGGTCGTCCTCCTGCCACCTCCGTGTGGTCTCCACCGTCATAGGCGCTTCTTGCGTGAGTCTTGCCGCCATTCGATCGACGTGTGAGCACCCGGAAGCTTCCTGTCGATCGGCACGTCGCTTTTTGCCGCTGCACGTGTGAAGCCTTCGGTTGATCGGCCTGCCGCCTGGTGCTCGAATCCTTTTGCATGATACTGCCGCATGCATGCTTAGCCTTGCTACGGTGGCTAATTAAATGCATGCACCGACTGCTTTATTGATGCTGTGTTGATTGGATTAGGTAAGGGATGCTTTAGTATTTTTTAATTAGTGCCCACCTTACGTGCATGCATGCTTTCCAATGCCATTAGTAATTAACTAATATAATAGTGCTGTATATGATTATTTTAATTGAGATGTACTTTGATTATTTTAATTGGGTTTGTAGGGAGAGAGATGTATTGTCCTGTACGCATGCATCCATGGTTTTAGTAGTTATTAGTGTTAGTTTCTTTTGGCTGCTAGTGCTAGAAAACAATTAGTAGTGCAGATTGCTTTGTTTGTATGTGGTTCAATAATTTGGATTAGTAGGGGAGAGAGAGATTAATTAAATAATACTAATTAATAGCTAACTAGTTTGGCCGTAGTATTGTATACATGCTATTTAAATAGTAAAGGTGAGTCATGAGCTAGTTAGTGATGAATGCTTCATATTTATGTGTTTTCTAGAATATTAAAGGAGAGAGAGGAGTTAGCATGTTTTGTTGGAGCAAACAAGGGTGACGGTTCGATATTGGGGAAACGCTATGGATTTGAGGGCGGTAGGGGCGATGTTAGATTAATTGTTGTTCTTGTGATGCTATAGCTTGTATTGAGATTTAAGTGTTTATTGTAGGAGAGACGTCGACTTGTTGCCATCTTCTAGCCGCACTGCATGCGCCGCAACTAGTAAAGGCAAGTGCATGGTAGACAATGATCAATGATTGATCAACATGTATTTCTTTATCGCTCATTACCATTATTGTTGTGCTTTTATTTTTTATTTAATTGCAAGCAATGGAATGGTATTACTATATCTTATTGATGAACATGAGGAAAATTGGATATGATGAATATGATGGAATTATGCATCTTTGCATTCATAATCATCTTTGCATATGAGAAGGTGATCATGATTGATCACAACTCCACGGGAGTGGAGGAGGTCCCCGATCCTTGAGGAGGAACGGGCTTGAGAGTGAACGTTGTCGCGAAGGCTCACTCATGCTATCCAGATATCTGTGAAAGAAGTGCATGTGGACATGTAGAGTAGAGTTGCATAGAGACATGAGATGAATGTGTGTGAAAACAAAGGAAAGAGAATGGCATGAGAATATTAATAGAAGGACATGTGATGATAATGAAGTTATTGAATACTGTTGTTTTTTCATTGTTTGTTGTTTATTGATGTATTTGCTGAGTCATGGACTCACCCTTGCTCTTTTGTTGTTTTTAGGTGATCATTGAGGGCGTCACGATTGAGAGGGACTAGAGCACATGGAATAGTTTCATACTTCAGACACATGATTATTTGCCATGAGAACCATTTGAGTCATTATCACTGGACTACTTTTTAGAACATGTTAGAATTTGAATAAACTTAGATGAATGTTTGGACTAGTCTATTTTGTTCCAACGTTTTGGATTCACTGGTTGGTGTTGTTTTAGACGTATTATCTTGCTATGTTCCCCTCGCTTATTTATACATGCTTGATCAGTTTTTTATTCATGTTCTACGGTGACCCATGGATGGGTTTTTTATTTGCTTTGTTTGCTGAGATTTTATAGTGTGTTGATGAATATTTGTTGGCTAAGGGTAGCTTAGTGACATTCTAGGCTCGATGTTGAAATTTGGGTGTTACAGTTGGTATCAGAGCGGGCTTTAGGTCCGTGGTGAATAGATTAACTACTTAGGTAACCTAAAATTGCCAAAATTTGTTTTATGATTAGTAAAACAACTAAAAATTTTTTGCTAATGGTAAACTAAATTAAAATTTTGACACACTAGTGCACAATAGGTTAGAGAGTGGGACGAGTATCGCTTTATGCTTATGTTATGTTGTATACTGATGCATGATTGGATATTGACCTTTGAGCTTATTGTGTGTTATTGATTGTGGTTGATAGCTATGCCGAGAGGTAGAGGACGTGGTCGTGGTGGCATGATGCGTGGAGGCCGCAGATGGAGGTCGGGGCATGGCGTGGTCTGTGGAGCCACCACTGTGGCGCTTGAGTCGAGGCCGAGGGAGAGGCTGCGATGAGGGGTTGCAGTTGACCCGCCTCCAGTTGGGGGCCAAGATGAGACCCCCGCCTTGCTGAGAGAGTTGGTGGGAGAGATTCGTGCTCTCCGTCAACAGGTGCCGGCAGCCCCTGCTGCTGCGACATCTGTTGCTGCTCCTGTTGCTCCCCCACCTGCACCTGAGGCGCGGATGACACTTCGAGAGTGGATGGGGTTGAGGTTGGATCCATTTGAATTGCCTGCACACCGGTCGAGCGCAACGGATCGGCTGCGCTACATGGAGAGGCAGTTTGGAGCCTTGGAGATGTCCTCACTTCAGAGGGTCCGTTTTGTAGCCTTTCAGCTGAAAGGGCAAGCGGACATTTGGTGGGACGGTGTGGTGTCTTCGAGGACCGCCGCTCAGGGGCCCGTCACTTGGGAGGACTTTGTTGATCAGTTCAAGGCAAAGTTCTACCCCTACTCCTTCATTGAGAAGATGGAGGTTGCCTTGACGACTTTTGTTCAGGGGAAGAGGTCCATTGCTGAGTATGAGGCTGAGTTCAACAGCTTGGTTCGTTTTGTCCCGTCAGTGGCAAACGATGATCTTCAGAAGGCCAAGAAGTTCCGTCGGGGTCTCAACTCTGAGTACCGCCATGTGTTGGGAGCCACTCCAATCCGTGACTTCACTCAGGAGCAAGCTAGGGGCATGGAGTTGGAGATGCACTCACTAAGGGCGCAAGCCTCGTGGATGGTTGCTTCTAGTGGTGACCAAGAGGAGCTCTGGTGAGGGAGGGGTCTGCTTGACACCTGCCAAGAAATTTAAGGGAGGACCGCATCCTCCAAGTTTAAGCGATCGAGACATTTTCTTCTTGACGTCTCGCCCTTTGCAGTACTCCGGCTCTTCGTCTGTCCCGAGGCGGTGACATGCTTTGTTTCAAGTGCGGTGATGGACACCGTCGCCGAAAGTGCTCTGGGACGGAGATTGTCGCCGATGTGGCCGCCGGGTCACAAGGAGCGGTGTGTCGCCGTAACCCCGCTAGTGTGATCAAGTGGGAACTGTCGGCTTACGCTTGATGGGCCTGCGCCAGGATCTGTCCGGATGATGGTCGCTCTGCCGCCACTTCTTCAAACTTAGGCGCCTCGGTTGGTACTCTTACCGGCCGCCGCCTCGCACCACTTCGAGTTGCGCGACCGCTTTTACCGCACCGCCACAAAGAGATGGTCGGGCTCTCGCCGCCCGACGCCGTCTTCTTTCACCAGCGCCACAGGAGGTACGCCATGCCTACCGCAGAGTCCGCGGGTCGCCTTGACGTGGTGACAGGTACTTTGCTTGTGGATTCGTTTGATGCTTTAGTCCTTTTTGATTCAGGGGCTACCTATTCGTTTGTCTCGATGGTGTTTGCTAGAAAAGCAAACTTGAGTATCTGATTGATTTCTCGATCGGTGTTGGTCGATTCTCACAGGGTTATTATTGCGAGCTCCATGGTTTGTCCTCGGTGCTCTATTGTTATCGATGGGGAGAAGTTCACGGTGAATTTGATGGTCATTCAGTTGGAACCTTTTGATGTTATCTTGGGCATGGATTGGTTGCACTCTTACCGAGCCGTGATATCCTGTTTTCGAGGGATGATCTCGTGCGAATTTCGCCCGAGAGACTTTGACCTTTCAGGGGAGTGCGCCTCCGCGCTCTCTTTCGGTGTTGGCCGGTCTGTTTTCGGGTCAACGTGCGATTAAAACTGGGCTTCTCTTAGCTCTTGCTGAGAATCCGAGCATGGCTTTGCGGATTGAGGAGATTCCGGTGGTTAGTGCCTATCCAGATGTTTTCCCGGCTGAGCTTCCGGGCATGCCACCTGCTCGAGACATGGAGTTTCGCATTGATCTTGTTCCGGGCACTCGGCCTATCTCGTTGTCTCCATATCGACCGGCACGTCCGCTTGTGATGAGTTGAAGAAGCGGTTGGACGATTTGTTGGCTAAGGGTTTGATCAGCGTAGTGTATCGCCATGGGGAGCTCCAGCATTCCTCACAGAGAAGAAGGATGGGAGTTGGCGATGTGTGTTGATTATCGTGGCGCTTAATGCGCCACGATTAAGAACAAATATCCATTGCCACACATTGAGGACTTGTTTGATCGCTTGAATGGAGCTCGTGTGTTCTCCAAGATTGATCTCGATCGAGTATAATCAAATCCGTAAAGCGTGAGCAAGATGTAGAGAAGATGACTTCTCGCACGGTATGGGCATTATGAATACAAAGTTATGTCTTCGGACTAACTAATGCACCGCTGCTTTTATGGAGACCATGAACGAGATGTTGCACGAGTATCTGGATGACTTCGTGGTGGTGTTCATTGATGATATTCTTATCTATTCCAAGACCAATGAGGATCATGAGCGCCACTTGAGGCTAGTATTAGAGACTTTGAGAGAGCACAAGTTCTATGCCAAGTTGAAGAAATGCGAGTTCGGATTTGAAGTGGGTTTTCGGGTCATGTGATAAATCCTCAAGGTATTCTTTGTTGATCCTAGCAAGGTCTCTCTGATGGTGGATTGGAAGAGGCCGACTAATGTGAAGGAGGTGAGGAGTTTCTTGGGTTTGGTGGTTACTATCGGCGTTTTGTGCATTTCTCTATCATCGCCAAGCCGATGTCTCATTTTACTCTAAAGGTGTGAGATTCCAATGGATCGATGAGTGTGAGCGTTAGTTTAGACTTTGAAGGAGAGGTTGGTGACCTCACCTATTCTCACTCTTCCGAGCCAAAGCGGTTCCACGATCTTTTCAGATCGTCTCAAGTGGGTCTTGGCGTGTACTTATGCAAGACGGTAAGGTGATTGCTTATGCGTCAAGGCAATTGAAGAAGCATGAGCGTAATTATCCCACTCATGACTTGGAGTTGGTGCGGTTGTCTTTGCTCTAAAGATTTGGAGGCATTATCTCAGACGGTGAGTCTTGTGATATTTTCACGGATCACAAGAGTCTCAAGTATATCTTCACTCGAAGGATCTGAATTTGAGGCAAAGGAGGTGGTGGAATTGATCAAGGATTATGACCTTACTATTCAAGATCACCCGTGCAAGGCCAATGTTGTTGTCGATGCTCTTAGTCGCAAAGGCGACTCCCGCTACTCTAGATTGCCTCATTGCTGATTTTGATCGCATGGGGATATCCTATTGCTATGCCCAAGACAAAGACATGTTGAGACACGTTGATCATTTAGTCGGCTATTCGCACCGTGTCTGTGAAGCACAGAAAGTGACCGGTTATTGCAGGAGGTCAAGAAGCGTCTGGATCAGGGCAAGGAGGGAGATTTTAGCATAGATGAATCTGGTGCTTTGCGGTTTAAAGGCCGCCTTTCTGTGCCACAAAAGGCGGAGGTTAAGGATGACATCTTGAGGGAGGCTCATCGCACCCCGTACACGATTCATCCTGGTGAGACTAAGATGTATCGAGATCTGAAACAAAATTTCTGGTGGAAAGGATGAAAGTGGATATTGCTAATTATGTGGCTTCTTGTGGTGTTTGTCAGCAAGTGAAAGCCGAGCATAAGCGTCCTGCAGGGTTGTTGCAACCTTTGGAGGTTCCCCAGTGGCCTTGGGATGATATCTCTATGGACTTTGTGGTGGCATTACCTCGTTCACCACGAGGGAAGGATGCAATTTGGGTAGTGGTGGATCGTTTCAGCAAGTCTCACAAGACTTTATTCCTATTCGCATGCGACAAGTTCAAGGAGTGATCTAGCTCCTATTTATGTGTGTGAAATAGTGAGACTGCATGGTGTGCCAAAGACCATAATTTCTGATAGGGATGCGAAGTTTGTCTCCAAGTTCTGGGAGAGTCTGCAGAGTGCGTTGGGCACACAAACCGTCTTAGTATTAACGTTTCACCCTCGGACTGATGGGCAGTCAGAGCGCACCATTCGCATATTGGAGGACATGTTGCGGTCTTGCGTCCTATCTTGGAAGGGTAGTTGGGAGGATCAGTTGCCTCTTGCAGAGTTTGCTTATAATAATAGCTACCATTCCAGTATTAGAGCCGCGCCATTCGAAGTTCTGTATGGACGGAAGTGTAGGTCGCCACTTTGTTGGGACGCAGTGGGTGAGAAGGCAGTTTTGGGTCCGGACTGGATTCAGAAGACCGTTGAGCGCGTGGCCATGGTGAGACAGAATCATTAGCGACCAGTAGTAGATGTAAAAGCTATGCAGATGTGAGGAGGCGTGACTTGGAGTTTGCGGTGGGTGATCAGGTGCTCTTGAGAGTGTCTCCCACCAAAGGCATTGTCCGATTTGGTACCAAAGGGAAGCTTAGCCCGAGGTACGTTGGACCGTTCCCGATTATTGCAAGAATTGGAAAATTGGCTTACCGCTTGGATCTTCCCGAGTCCATGCGGGGTTCTAATGTGTTTCACGCTCCATGCCGAGAAAAATTTTGAGAGACCCAGAGCATGAGATTTTGTTGGAGCCGCTGACTATCGAGCAAGACCTCACAATTGAGTCGCGTCCGGTGCGTATTCTAGAGAGGTCAGAGCGAGTGCTAAGGCACAAGACGTTGGTATACGTCAAGGTGCTGTGGACGCATCAGACCGAGAGAGAGGCGACTTGGGAGTTGGAGTCTCGCATGCGCGAGCAATATCCGGAGTTGTTCACATCGGGTACGTGTGATTTGTTGTTTAATTTCAGTTGTGGTTGTTCTTCTAGTAGAACGACGTGTAGAATTCGGGGTCGAATTCTGTTAAGGGGGGTAGAATGTAATATCCTCAAATTAACTCTTAAGGGCCTATGCGTAAATAGACAAAAGAGGATATGTGAAAGCGGGGTTATTTTAGAGTTTTTAGGGGGAATTGACTCGTGCTGGTATAAAAGGATCGTGGGGATTAGAGGATCTAGAAAACCCTAGCAGTTCTTTTGTTTCCCCCGAGCGCCGCCAGTGAAGAAAACACCATCGCCAGGGTCGTCCTCCTGCCACCTCCGTGTGGTCTCCACCGCCATGGCGCTTCTTGCCGCATGAGTGCGCCGCCATTCATCGACGTGTGAGCACCGGAAGCTTTCGTCGATCGCAAGACGTCGCTTTTTGCTTTGACGTGAAGCCTTCGGCTGATCTACCGCCTACTGGTGCTCGAATCCTTTTGCATGATATCGCCGCGATGCATGCTTAGCCTTGCTACGGTGGCTAATTAAATGCATGCACCGATCGCTTTATTGATCTTTGTGTTGATTGGATTAGGTAAGGGATGCTTTAGTATTTTTTAATTAGTGCCCACCTTACGTGCATGCATGCTTTCCAATGCCATTAGTAATTAACTAATATAATAGTGTCAGATATGATTATTTTAATTGAGATGTACTTTGATTATTTTAATTGGGTTTGTAGGAGAGAGATGTATTGTCTGCACGCATGCATCCATGGTTTTAGTAGTTATTAGTGTTAGTTTCTTTTGGTCGCTAGTGCTAGAAAACAATTAGTAGTGCAGTATTGCTTTGTTTGTATGTGGTTCAATAATTTGGATTAGTAGGGAGAGAGAGATTAATTAAATAATACTAATTAATAGCTAACTAGTTTGGCCGTAGTATTGTATACATCTTTGTTTAAATAGTAAAGGTGAGTCATGAGCTAGTTAGTGATGAATGCTTCATATTTATGTGTTTCTCTAGAATATTAAAGGAGAGAGAGGAGTTAGCATGTTTTGTTGGAACAGCAAGGGGTGACGGTTCGATATTGGGGAAACGTTGCGGATTTGAGGGGCGTGTAGGGGCGATGTTAGATTAATTGTTGTTCTTGTGATGCTATAGCTTGTATTGAGATTTAAGTGTTTATTGTAGGAGAGACGTCGTACTTGTTGCCATCTTCTAGCCAGACCGTGCGTCGCAACTAGTAAAGGCAAGTGCATGGTAGACAGCGATCAATGATTGATCACTGTATTTCTTTATCGTTCATTACCATTATTGTTGTGCTTTTATTTTTTATTTAATTGCAAGCAATGGAATGGTATTACTATATCTTATTGATGAACATGAGGAAAATTGGATATGATGAATATGATGGAATTATGCATCTTTGCATTCATAATCATCTTTGCATATGAGAAGGTGATCATGATTGATCACAACTCCACGGGAGTGGAGGAGGTCCCCGATCCTTGAGGAGGAATGGGCTTGAGAGTGAACGTTGTCGCGAGCGCTCACTCATGCTATACCCAGATATCGTGAAAGAAGTGCATGTGGACATGTAGAGTAGAGTTGCATAGAGACATGAGATGAATGTGTGTGAAAACAAAGGACAGAGAATGGCATGAGAATATTAATAGAAGGACATGTGATGATAATGAAGTTATTGAATACTGTTGTTTTTTCATTGTTTGTTGTTTATTGATGTATTTGTTGAGTCATGGACTCACCCTTGCTCTTTTGTTGTTTTTAGGTGATCATTGAGGGCGTCACGATTGAGAGGGACTAGAGCACATGGAATAGTTTCATACTTCAGACACATGATTATTTGCCATGAGAACCATTTGAGTCATTATCACTGGACTACTTTTTAGAACATGTTAGAATTTGAATAAACTTAGATGAATGTTTGGACTAGTCTATTTTGTTCCAACGTTTTGGATTCACTGGTTGGTGTTGTTTTAGACGTATTATCTTGCTATGTTCCCCTCGCTTATTTATACATGCTTGATCGGCTTTTTATTCATGTTCTCTATGACCCATGGATGGGTTTTTATTTGCTTTGTTTGCTGAGATTTTATAGTGTGTTGATGAATATTTGTTGGCTAAGGGTAGCTTAGTGACATTCTAGGCTCAGTGTTGGGCTGGGGTGTTACAGTTGGTATCAGAGCGGGCTTTAGGTCCGTGGTGAATAGATTAACTACTTAGGTAACCTAAAATTGCCAAAATTTGTTTTATGATTAGTAAAACAACTAAAAATTTTTTGCTAATGGTAAACTAAATTAAAATTTTGACACACTAGTGCACAATAGGTTAGAGAGTGGGACGAGTATCGCTTTATGCTTATGTTATGTTGTATACTGATGCATGATTGGATATTGACCTTTGAGCTTATTGTGTGTTATTGATTGTGGTTGATAGCTATGCCGAGAGGTAGAGGACGTGGTCGTGGTGGCATGATCGTGGAGGCATGCAGTGGAGGTCGGGGCATGGGCGTGGTCTGTGGAGCCACCACCGTGGCGCTTGAGTCAAGAGGCCGAGGGGAGAGGAGGCTGCGATGGAGGGGTTGCAGTTGACCCGCCTCAGCTTGGGGGCCAAGATGAGACCCCGCCTTGCCGAGAGAGTTGGTGGGAGAGATTCGTGCTCTCTGTCAACAGTGCTTGGCAGACCCTCTGCCGCGACATCTCTGTTGCCTCTCTGCTTTCGCCCACCGCACTGAGGCGCGGATGACACTTCGAGAGTGGATGGGGTTGAGGTTGGATCCATTTGTGGCCTGCACACCGTCGGTCCAGTAAATGGATGGCTGCGCTACATGGAGAGGCGTTTGGAGCCTTGGAGATGTCCTCACTTCAGAGGGTCCGTTTTGTAGCCTTTCGCCAGAAGGGCAGCGGACATTTGTGTGGGACGGTGTGGTGTCTTCGAGGACCGCTTTCGAGGCCCGCCACTTGGGAGGACTTTGTTGATCGGTTCAAGGCAAAGTTCTACCCCGACTCCTTCATTGAGAAGATGGAGGTTGCCTTGACGACTTTTGTTCAGGGAAGAGGTCCATTCTTTGAGTATGAGGCCGAGTTCAACGCCTTGGTTCGTTTTGTCCCGTCAGTGGCAAACGATGATCTTCAGAAGGCCAAGAAGTTCCGTCGGGGTCTCAATTTCCAGGTGCATTTGGAAATCGAGGCACGGAAAGAGAATCCACACCAAATAACTATAATGGACTTACGGTGTGCCCTACGTGATTTCAGTGCATTTGGAATAATTAGAGCAAGTGTGAAACATTCCGAGCAGCGGGTACACAGAGCTCCACTTTATGAAATCGAGGCATGGAAAGAAAATGAACATCAAATTCCCATAACAGACTTCTAGTGTGCCCTACCTCATTTCTAGGTGCATTTGGAATCTTTCCGAGCCGGTGTGAAACTTTCCAGAAGGTCGCGTACCCTGAGGTCCAATTTATGAAATCGAGGCACGGAAAGAAAAATCAAAACCAAACACCCATAATAGACTTCTAGTGTGCTCTACGTCATTCCTAGGTGCATTTGGAAAAATTTTGAGTAGCTGTAAAACTTTGCAGAGCGACGGGTACCCGGAGCTCCTCATTATGAAATCGAGGCACGGAAAGAAAATAAATGCAAACACCCAAAATGGACTTCTGGTGTGCCCTATGTCATTTCTAGGTGCATTTGGAATAATTCCGAGCAGGTGTGAAACTTTGTTGAACGAGCGGTATCGAGCTCCACTTTACTGAAATCGAGGCACGTAGAAAGACAATCTATCTGAAATACCCAAAATAGACTTCTAGTGTGCCCTACCTCATTTCTAGTTGCATTTGGAATCCTTCCGAGCCGGTGTGAAACTTTCCGAGCGCAGCGCACCCTAAGCTCCAATTTATGGACTTCTGGTATGCCCTACGTCATTTCTTGGTGCATTTCGAATAATTCCGAGCAAGTGTGAAACATTCCAGAATGACGGGTACCCAGAGCTCCACTGTATGAAATCGAGGCCTGGAAAGAAAATAAACTTCAAACTACCATAACAGACTTCTAGTGTGCCCTACCTCATTTCTAGGTGCATTTGGAATCTTTCCGAGCCGGTGTGAAACTTTCTAGAACGACGCGTACCCTGAGCTCCAATTTATGAAATCGAGGCAGGGAAAGAAAGTCGAAGCCAAGCACACATAATGGACTTCTAGTGTGCCCTACGTCATTTCTAGGTGCATTTGGGATAATTGTGAGTAGGTGTAAGACTTTGCAGAGCGACGGGTACATAGAGCTCCACATTATGAAATCGAGGCACGGAAATAAAATCAATGCAAACACCCAAAATGGACTTCTGGTGTGGCCCATGTCATTTCTATGTGCATTTGGAATAATTCCGAGCAGGTGTGAAACTTTGCTTAACGACGGTATCCAGAGATCCACTTTACGAAATCGAGGCACAAAAAGACAATAAATACGAAACACCCAAAATAGACATCTAGTGTGCCCTACCTCATTTCTAGGTGCATTTGGAAACCTTCCAAGCCGGTGTGAAACTTTGCAGAACGACGCGTACCCTAAGCTCTAGTATATGAAATCGAGGCATGGAAAGAAAATAAACATCAAACTCCCATAATGGACTTCTAGTGTGCCCTACCTCATTTCTAGGTGCATTTGGAATCTTTCCAAGCCGGTGTGAAACTTTCTGGAACGACGCGTACCCTGAGCTCCAATTTATGAAATCAAGGCACGGAAAGAAAATCAAAACCAAACACCCATAATAGACTTCTAGTGTGCCCTACGTCATTTCTAGGTTCATTTGGACTAATTCTGAGCAGGTGTAAAACTTTGCAGAGCGACGGGTACCCGGAGCTCCACATTATGAAATCGAGGCACGGAAAGAAAATCAATGCAGACACCCAAAATGGACTTCTGGTGTGCCCTATGTCATTTCTAGGTGCATTTGGAACAATTCCGAGCAGGTGTGAAACTTTGCTGAACGACGGTATCCAGAGCTCCACTTTGCGAAATCGAAGCACAGAAGGACAATCAAAACGAAACAACCAAAATAGAGTTCTAGTGTGCCCTACCTCATTTCTAGGTGCATTTGGAATACTTTCGAGCCGGTGTGAAACTTTCTAGAACGACGCGTACCCTAAGCTCCAATTTATGAAATCGAGGCAGGGAAAGAAAATACACACCAAATAACTATAATGGACTTCTGGTGTAATACCCCGTTTAATTAAATAAATAATTGTGGGGCTCGAAGAGGTATTTGAGAGTGAAATTTCAGAATTTAGTGAGTTGAGGAGAGTAGTGGGCCGTCGGCCCATAGCCCAAGTGGGGGAGCCCAACTTAAGACGGAGGGGGAGAATTGTGTGGTTGCTGAAATTTGTTGAGCAAAGAGACGTGTTGGAAAGTTCTATTTGGTTCTTGAGTGATTCATGTGATTTGTTCTTAAAGGCTCTTTTGTTTGAGATGGCAAAGTGAAGTTATAATCAAAGAGATTGTTTTCTTTGTTAAAAGAAAGAGTGTAGTAGAAGTATTTGATGGTGGACTCAAGTTTTGTAGTTTGCAGCTTGTTGAAGCGTGCTTAACCGGGTTGTTTGGCTGCATAAGAGCTTCTTAAGATTCAAACGCGATATTTTATTCTTATTGATTGAGGTTTGGTATTCTCTTCTTGTGGGACTTGTGCCCTTAACTGTGGTGCCATCTTTTGCCTTTCGAGATCATTACTATTTGACCATCTCTCTTGGTCTTGTGTACTACAAATGGTAAACGTTTCTTCTGTGCTGAAAATTATTGTTATCGCCTCTTCTTTTGAGAACGGGATAATCGATTTGTTTTATAAAACCTTATAGAGTCTTTAAAGGCAACTAGTTGGTGGTGATCAAGTGAATGACTTTGTGAGACTTGGGGTGTCGAGTTGTTTGAGATGCATTGGGTGATACACTAATTGCGTGGAATACTCCTTGGAGAGGATTTGATTTAAATAGAATGTCGTTCTCTATAGCTAAACTGATTGCATTGATACAACTAGTAGAACCTACAGTGATTTGTGGTCAAAGATCTTTTGTTCATATTGGATGGAACATTAGAATTATTGAAAGTATGAAAAATCTTGGTTAGTTTATTAGAGTACCACGATTGGGTACCTTACACGGTTGTGTAGAAGAATTGTGAAGAAATCTAATCGTTAAGACAACCATTGGGATGGTACAAAATGTTGAGTTAATGTCTGGTATAACTTGGCCTTAATGAGTAACCCTCTGAGAGTTAAAATCTCTCTAAAGGTAATTTGGTCCTAAAAATGTTTCCATGTTGATGTTGAGTGAGTATGTTTGGATTGTGGGAATTTAAGGGATTTAATCTAAGGATTTCGCTGTCTTTTATATAAGACGTTCGATGTAGGAGTCTTGGAGGTTAATTTTTGGGCTTTGCATTTTTTATGCTAGAATTTTGATCGCCCAATGATAATGTGTAGAAGAAGTACAATAAGGGTGGATTTGAACAAAGGATATTCATTGATAGAACTCTTTTGATGAAGTACATGAGAATGTGTGATATGAATTCCAAGTTGTTCATTCTTATAGGATTGAGGTGACGTGATTACATGTGAAGATCCATTTTGGGAAGCATTTGGAACTTATCTCACAAAGTAATTCCATCAAGATAGGAGTTGGATAGAGTATGTTTTGTGGAAGTCATTAGAGTCTCTCTACAAAGTTGTGGATGGTGAATTCGGTTTGAGCATAGCGTTGAGGTTTCTAATTTAAGAGAAATGAGTTAGTATGATATGCGATGAATTAGAATTCCATAACTTGAGAGAAATTTTATTCCTAAAAGAGAAATTGAGAAAAGAATATTTCCTAGTAGTGAAACACTCTCTTGATTCTTGTTTGAGCTATGTGATTATGACGGATGTCTTTCACAAATTGAGTTTGACTTGATGATTGGCATGTGTGGTTCTTATCGGTTTAGAAAGAATAAAGGAAAATGATTGTTTTGGTCTTATATGGTGTTTTTCTCCAATTACCTACTTGGAAAGTGGAAAAGTTTTCACGATGAATCTTTTGATTTTGGATTGGAGTCTTTTGGAGGAAGTTGGTTATGAGTGGGTTGCATTGTGAACCCTTTATTTTCGATTGGGTTCGATTATAAGCAGCTTTGTTTAAAATAAGTTCGCTCAGTATGTCCCTGGTTAAAGGAGATGCTCGTTGTTAAGACAAATAGGTCGATTGAGAGTTGGAACCAGAGTTCCATGTGTTACATGCAGAGTGTCTGGATTGTTACCACAGGGAAAGTTAGTCCAAGGTACATTGGTTTGATCTTGGAAGCTAGCATTTCGCTAGGACCGTCTCGAGTCCATGCATGGGGTACACAACGTTTTGTATGACCTGGTGTCGAGAGAGTATTTGAGAGTCTAGAGTGTGAGATTTCGTTAGGGATGATGAACCACGAGTATAACCTTACGCTCGAAGTTCCGTCTGCTGAGTGTACTGATAAGATCAAGACGAGCATTGTGGTGTAAGATGTTGGAATCCATCAAAGTGATGTGGTCTCATAAGTCCAAGAGGGAATCGACTTGGGAGTTGGAGTCTCGCACGCACAAGCTATATTCAGAATTTTTCGCGTCGGGTGCATGTTACTTGCGACTAATTTCTATTGTGGTTGTTCTTTTCGAGTAGAGCGGTGAGTAGAATTGAGGGTCAAATTTGTTTAAGGGGATAGAATGTAATACCCGCTTAATTAAATAAATAATTGAGGGCTCAAGAGGTATTTAAGAGTGAAATTTAGAATTTAGTGAGTTGAGGAGAGTAGTGGGCGTCGGCCCATAGCCCAAGTGGGGAGCCCAACTTAAGAGGGAGGGGGAGATAAAACCCTAGCACTGCTACATACCTTCGCCACAGTGCAAGAGCGCCACAAGACTATAGCAGCCTGTGGTGTCAGAGCAATCTTCCCCACTGCTATGCTAAGAGGAGAAAAGAGAGGAAAGAAGAAGAAGAAGAAGAAGAGGAAGAAAGGAATAGAAGAGAGGGAAGGGAGAGATCGTGGCCTTGAGTTGGTGTTCATCACGTTCAGCAGTGGTTCGTCAAGGGTAAACTCGATCCCCATCGGTTAGTAGCTTAATTCGCGTTTTATTTCAATGTCGGTATTTTGATCTGTTAGGGCAGAGAAAGTTGGCCGACGTTTTTGATAGGGTTAAGAGCAGAATCTATCCTGGACGTCTCCTAGAGAATTGTAGGCAACGTCGATACCTTTCCGTAGAGGGCAAGATCACGTCATTTGGACGAGCGGTTCAAAAGTTATGAATTGTTTAGCGCTGCTGTTCTGTAATTCTGTTGTATTTCTGACAGATAATGGTAATTGAACTGTAGCAAATAGTTAGTTGAATTTTTAGGAGATATCACTATAACGAAAAATGTAGATAATTGTCTTAGATTTCCAGAAAGCTAAAGATCATGAAATTTGGATTTATATACTGAAAGTTATGATGGTTTTAAGGCCGCTGTCCGTAAACCCCGACATGAAATAGTTGCTCTGTTAATCGGTTTGGTAAGTGTATTAGATGGCCGAATCTGGATGGCTCACCAAATAGGTTTAGGTGGGGGAATTTGATAAGCTTTCTAGAAAGTCTAAGAACATGTCATTTGGATCTCGGATCAAAAAGTTATGGATTTTAGAATGTATTTGTCCATTAAGGGAATAGTCTAATCGATTAAGATTTTGGGAGTTGGGTTGCATTAGAGCGTAGCGATTTCGTAATTGCTTCTAGTTTTGTTTTGTCTAGTATTATTGTCTTAGCTTGCTTATTAAATATGTTCAGGTGGGGGATTGTTTCCGGGGGCAGCACCCTCTTCACGTCCTCCGTTCTCACACGGTTAAGGCAAGTACTTGTTTGCTAGATTTACTTTGAGTGAATGAACTTGTTTGCTTGTATGGTGAGTATATGTGATATTCATGGATGCTAGAGTGTTATGGATGTCAATGGTCATGTTATTAAAGCTATGAATGACTATGACCATGAATGCCAGAAGTACGAATAAGTTCATTCATATGTGATGATGCTGAAAATGCATGATTATGATGATTTAAGATTTGTTCATATGCATCATGCTGATATATTGAAGACTTGGTCACGTGGTGACCAAGCATTCTTTTTGTTGAGGTCCTCGTCATGAATATGACGGGCGATGGTCCCCACACTCGTGGAGTGTGGGTTTAGGTCCCCATACTTGTGGAGTATGGGCAATTGAATCCCCGTGCTAGATGGCACGTGCATGGGCATGCATTGACGGATGCATGCTTTGCATTACCGGTAAAATGCAAAAGAGAAAGAGAAAGAGAAAGTGCATTTGAGCATCTTGCATGGCATGAGCATATGACATGTTTGATATGAAGATTTGTGGTGATTATAATTGTTTATGTTATTGTCGCCAGTTATTGTACTTGCTGAGTCTTGTGACTCACTCTTGCTGTTGTTGTGGTTTTTAGGTACCCTTTGCAAGAACGACATGCATGGAAGGGAATAAAACTTAGAGTGGTTGCACAATGGCACAAATCAATCACATTGAGTTGAATCGATTATTGATTTAATTTTTGAGAAATCTGTTTAACAAACTATTTATGATTACTCCCTTTGCTTGGGTTAAATTGTAATAGAGTTGATAAGACGATTATGGAGTCTCTTTGGATTATACTTTAGCTGTTTAGCATGCTATGGATGATATAGTGATGATTAGCATAATTTTCGATGTCTCTTGATTAAGCTGGATGCTAGATTGTTTAATTATGTTATAATTAACAGTTGGGACCTCCGGTATAGTTAACTATACAAAGGAGGTTCTGCCGAAATTCTGTAAGATATCCTAGTTTTAAATGGTTACTGATGTTAGATTAGTAGCATTCCGTGCTCAAGTTGAAATTTGGGTGTTACATCTGGTGTGCCCCACGTCATTTCTAGGTGTATTTGGAATAATTTCGAGCAAGTGTGAAACATTCCGTAAGCAGCGGCACCCAGAGCTCCACAGTATGAAATCGAGGCATGGAAAGAAAATGAACATCAAACTCCCATAATGGACTTCTAGCGTGCCCTACCTCATTTCTAGGTGCATTTGGAATCTTTCCGAGCCGGTGGGAAACTTTCCAGAACGACGCGTACCCTGAGCTCCAATTTATGAAATCGAGACACGGAAATAAAATACACACCAAATAACTATAATGGAATTCTAGTGTGCCCTACGTCATTTCTAGGTGCATTTGGAATAATTCTGAGTAGGTGTAAAACTTTGTAGAGCGACGGGTACCCGGAGATCCACATTATGAAATCGAGGCACGGAAAGAAAATCAATGCAAACACCCAAAATGGACTTCTGGTGTGTCCTATGTCATTTCTAGGTGCATTTGGAATAATTCTCGATCGGTGTGAAACTTTCTTTAACAGCTCAGATCTAGAGCTCCACTTTACGTAAATCGAGGCACGTAAAGACTATCAATACTGAAACACCCAAATTAGACTTCTAGTGTGCCCTATCTCATTTCTAGGTGCATTTGGAATCCTTCCGAGCGGTGTGAAACTTTCGAGCAGCGCGCACCCTAAGCTCCAAGATATGAAATCGAGGCATGGAAAGAAAATGAACATCAAACTCCCATAATGGACATCTAGTGTGCCCTACCTCATTTCTAGGTGCATTTGGAATCTTTCCGAGCGGTGTGAAACTTTCTAGAACGACGCGACTGTTGAGCTCCAATTTATGAAATCGAGGCACGGAAAGAAAATCAAACCGAACACCCATAATGGACATCTAGTGTACCCTACGTCATTTCTAGGTACATTTGGAATAATTACGAAAGGTGTGTAAAACTTTGCAGAGCGACGGGTACGCGGAGCTCCACATTATGAAATGGAGGCATGGAAAGAAAATCAATGCAAACTCCCAAAATGGACTTCTAGTGTGCCCTATGTCATTTCTAGGTGCATTTGGAATAATTCCGAGCAGGTGTGAAACTTTGCTGAACGATAGTATCCAGAGCTCCACTTTACGAAATCGCGGCACAGAAAGACAATCTATACGAAACACCCGAAATCGACTTCCAATGTGCCCTACCTCATTTCTAGGTGCATTTGGAATCCTTCCGAGCCGGTGTGAAACTTTCCACAACGACGCGTACCCTAAGCGCCAATTTATCAAATCGAGGCACAGAAAGAAAATACACACCAAATAACTATAATGGACTTCTGGTGTGCCCTACGTCATTTCTAGGTGTATTTGGAATAATTCCGAGCAAGTGTGAAACATTCTAGAACGATGGGTAACCAAAGCTCCACTGTATGAAATCGAGGCATGGAAAGAAAATGAACATAAAACTCCCATAACGGACTTCTAGTGTGCATTTGGAATCTTTCCGAGCCGGTGTGAAACTTTCCACAACGACGCGTACCCCGAGCTCCAATTTATGAAATCGAAGGACGAAAGAAAATCAAAACCAAACACCCAGACTGGACTTCTAGTGTGCCCTACGTCATTTCTAGCTGCATTTGGAATAATTCTGAGTAGGTAATTCTGAGTAGGTGTAAAACTTTGCAGAGCGACGGATACTTGGAGCTCCACATTATGAAATCGAGGCACGTAAAGAAAATCAATGCAAACACCCAAAATTGACTTCTGGTGTGCCCTATGTCATTTCTAGGTTTATTTGGAATAATTCCGAGTAGGTGTAAAACTTTGCTGAACGACGGTATCCAGAGTTCCACTTTATGGAATCGAGGCACAGAAAGACAATCAATCCGAAACACCCAAAATAGACTTCTAGTGTGCCCTTCCTCATTTCTAAGTGCATTTGGAATCCTTCCATGCCGGTGTGAAACTTTCCAGAACGACGCGTACCCTAAGCTCCAGTATATGAAATCGAGGCACGGAATGAAAATGAACATCAAATCCCATAATGGACTTCTAGTGTGCCCTACCTCATTTCTAGGTGCATTTGGAATCTTTCTGAGCCGGTGTGAAACTTTCTAGAACGACGCGTACCCTGAGCTCCAATTTATGAAATCGAGGCACAGAAAGAAAATCAAAACCAAACACCCATAATAGACTTCTAGTGTGCCCTACGTCATTTCTAGTTGCATTTGGAATAATTCTAAGCAAGGGTAAAACTTTGCAGAGCGATAGGTACCCAGAGCTCCACATTATGATATCGAGGCACGGAAAGAAAATCAATGCAAACACTCAAAATGGACTTCTGGTGTGCCCTATGTCATTTCTAAGTGCATTTGGAATAATTCCGAGCAGGTGTGAAACTTTGTTGAACGACGGTATCCGGAGCTCCACTTTACGAAATCGAGGCACAGAAAGACAATCTATACGAAACAACCAAAATAGACTTCTAGTGTGCCCTACCTCATTTCTGGCTGCATTTGTAATCCTTCCGAGCCGATGTGAAACTTTCCAGAACGACGCGTACCCTAAGCTCCAATTTATGAAATCGAGGCACGGAAAGAAAATCCACACCAAATAACTATAATGGACTTCTGGTATGCCCTACGTCATTTCTTGGTGCATTTCGAATAATTCCAAGCAAGTGTGAAGCATTCCAGAATGACGGGTACCAAGAGCTCCACTGTATGAAATCGAGGCATGGAAGGAAAATTAATATCAAACTTCCATAATGGACTTCTAGTCTGCCCTACCTCAATTCTAGGTGCATTTGGAAGAATTCTGAGTAGGTGTAAAACTTTGCAGAGCGACGGGTACCTATAGCTCCACATTATGAAATCGAGGCACGGAAAGAAAATCAATGCAAACACCCAAAATGGACTTCTGGTGTGCCCTATGTCATTTCTAGGTGCATTTGGAACAATTCCGAGCAGGTGTGAAACTTTGTTGAACGACGGTATCCAGAGCTCCACTTTACGAAATCGAGGCACAGAAAGACAATGTAATACCCCAAAAGTATTCAAAAGAATATTCGGGAGAGAATAATTAAATTAGGAGAATGACTAAATAGAAAATAGTTATTTAAGCAGTTAAAGAAGGGTTTTACAACGAAATTTGGACAACCTGGGCCGGGGCCTCAGACCCATTGGTATTTGGCCCGAAGGTGGGAGGTGGTGGCTGGCCATAAGGGAGAATTTAGCCAAAGTGGCCCATGGCCCATGAGGAAAGTAGCCACCAACAAAAAGGAGGAGGGGGAAAACCCTAGGGTTTGCTACAGCACCCCATGCTACAGTGCCACCGCCGCAATGTAGCACGCCCTCCCCGTTGATGCCGCCTCCCCCTCCATGCCATCCTCCTTGGCCAAACCACGTAGCCCCTTGCTGCCGGCCAAGGAAGATGGGAAGAGAAAGGAAGAGGAAGAAGGAGAGAAGGGAAGAGGAGAAGGAAGAGGAAGGGTTCGTGGGCTGTTCGTCATCTCCAACAGCTCATCCCTGGTAACTTTTGTTCTCCTTCGATTAGGTGTTCGATTAGTCGTTCTAGCGATGTCGGTATTTAGGGCTGCTCAGGACAGATTAGAGAGAATCGGGTTTTTCACGCGTTTAATGACAGAATTGGTCCAGGATGTCTCTTAGGATATTGTAGGGGACGTCGTCACCTTTCCGTGAAGGGCCAGAACAAATAAATTGGACCCCTGTAGCAGAAGTTATGATTTTATTAGTGGGACTGTTCCACAGATTCGTTGCTGTTCTGACAGGTTTTAGTAATCTGGTGGAAACAATTAGCTAAAGGGGAAATCAGAGAAGCTCAGTATAATAAAAGTTGTAGATCAATGTCTCAGATTTTCAGAAAGATCAAGAACTCGAGATTTGGATACACGCACTGAAAGTTATGACAATTTTAGTGTACTGTCCAGAGAACCCGACGTGATAATTGACGTTCGGTAGATTGGCTTGGTAGGGGCATTAGATGGCAGAATCAGAAGGGCTCCCCAACTAAGTTTATTTAGGAAATTTAATTACCTTTCCAGAAAGTCTAAGAAAACCTGAATTGGACTTCTGTAGCAATAGTTATGAATTTTTGAAGTCGACTGTCCACCGAGGGGGACAGATCGACGTGTAGGCTTGGGGTTGGGATCGAGTTAGACGCTCTTCAAGTTAGCGATTGTTGTTGTATGCTTTGGTTTGTTCCGCTACTGCTATCTTAGTATACGCTATATTAATTACTCAGGTGGTGGACGGGTCCTGGGCGGCACCTTGCCAGATCCTTCACTCTCGCGGTTATGGCAAGTATAATGACGGTTATAATAGATATTGCTGATTGGCAATGTTTAATATATATAATGGGTATTTGTGTGTTCATGATCGTGATGATGGCATGTTTGATAATGTTCATGGTTGCTAGAGTTATGATTTACGTGTTAATCATGGATATCTGGTAATTGTGAGTTCTATGTTTATGAGCTTTATGAATAGGATATTCATATGAAATATTGATGTGGATGCATGTTGTGATAATTTTGAGAGTTCTTACATATGCATCATGCTGAATTATTGAAGTCTTGGTCACGTGATGACCAAGCATCTCTTAAGGTCCCCGTCATGTTGATGACGGGCTAAAGGTCCCCATGCTTGAAGAGCTTGGGCTTAGGTCCCCCACGCGTGGCGTATGGGCAATAATGGTCCCTGCATCGTGATGGTATGTGCATGGTGTGCATCGACGATGCGCACTTTGCATTACCTAAAATGCAAAAGGAAAGAGAAGGAAGAGAATTGTCTTTTTGAGCATATTGCATACATGCATGTGTAAGATAGTTGATATGTGGAATTGAGAGGTTTAATTGCTGATTTACATGGTTGTTCATTGTTGATGCCTTTTATTATACTTCTTTCGAGTCTTTGGGCTCACCTCTTGTTTTTTTTGTGTTTTTAGGTACTTCTTGCAAGAACGGCATACATGGGAGGGAGTAGGATTTGCTAAGGATGCACTCACTACCACACATTCTTTTAGAGATGATCATCATTAGTTCATACCTTAACAAAAGCAAACCGCTTAAGGAATAATTTTGGTTATGCTTGTATGCATTGAACTATTTGTAATAATGAGGGTGGTAAATCTTGATTATGCTTACTTATGCTTTAGTGAATAGATTCACTATGGTTGCTTGATGGATTTTAGATATTGAGATATTGATAATAAATTATGCATCCGATTTAAACCTCCCAGATACTTAGTTATACAAAGGAGGTTCTCGCCAAATTTTGTATGAAGTTTTAGTTGTATATGTTTTGAATTAATTATTTTAGTAGCATTCTAGGCCTTTGTTGGGCTGGGGTGTTACAGCTTGGTATCGAGCGGTCAGAGGTCCGTGGTATTGAAAATATTAAACTTGACACACTAAGCAATCGTAGTTGGGGATGGGTTTTTGCATTGCATTTACGCCTGCTGTGTTGTATTGATGATTCTGTTATGAGATGAACTGATATATATATATATATATATATTATAATACTATGGTTATTATGTGTGGGGATAACCCACGCTGAGAGGTGGAGGTTGTGGTTGTGGTCCCGGTGCATTCAAAGTTACACCACCGCTCGTGGTATAGAACAATGAAGTGTCCACACTAGAAATCGTAGTCCAGACGTTGATAGCGAGTATATTTAGAAGAGTTGTTCTCTTCCTTGAAATTTGAATTTGGTCAACTCTTACCTAGTTGTAATGATGTACTTCTCTTGGATTAGTAGTCCATTCCGCTTGATGGGATTCTTTGAGAGACGCTAGGTGCTCCCATTGGTTTAAGTTGCCCCGTAAAGCAATCAATGTTTTCCCAACCGACGAGTTATTCTTGCGGCTGGTGAACTTGGTTAATTGTCAAGATTGACCTTCGTATTGGAGTTTGTCTTTCTTATTAGAAAAACTTGATCCTTTTATTGTGCTCGATGATTTGGATAACGAAAATTTCCTTTTGCAAGTCCTTTATTGCGTGGAAGCTTTGAAACCTTTATCGATGTCTTGTCATGGTTAAGCGAGAGGTTACAATCGAAGAAATTAATGGTTGTCATTTGGGTTATCAAGTTGAGTCTGTAGTATGGTGCATATTTGATCTTAACTAAGATCCTTGGAAGGAAAGTTGTTTAATTTGATGGTGTCTTGTAGTAGTTCTTGATGAACTGTGTTTAAGGGTATGGTTATACCCAATTGAAGTTAAAGAAGTTATTAATAAGTGTGAGAGATTGATGATTTTGTCTGATCATTAAGATTGTGGGATTTGTTAAATTTATTGGATAATTCGGTGTAATAGGTCCCAATGGATTAATCTATCTATAGTGACGGTTATGATAAGGATATGTTTGACTTCTAGTGTGCCCTAGCTCATTTCTAGGTGCATTTGGAATCCTTCCGAGCCGGTGTGAAACTTTTCAGAACGACACGTACCCTAAGCTCCAATTTATGAAATCGAGGCATGGAAAGAAAATAAACATCAAACTCCCAAATTGGACTTCTAGTGTGCCCTACCTCATTTCTAGGTGCATTTGGAATCTTTTCCGAGCCGGTGTGAAACTTTCTAGAACGATGCGTACCTTGAGCTCCAATTTATGAAATCGAGGCACGGAAAGAAAATCAATACCAAACACCCATAATGGACTTCTAGTGTGCCCTACGTCATTTCTAGGTGCATTTGGAATAATTCTGAGCAGGTGTAAAACTTTGAAGAGCGACGGGTACCCGGAGCTCCACATTATGAAATCGAGACATGGAAAGAAAATCAATGCAAACACCCAAAATGGATTTCTGGTGTGCCCTATGTCATTTCTTGGTGCATTTGGAATAATTCCGAGCAGGTGTGAAACTTTCTTCAAGCACATCAGATCCAGAGCTCCACTTTACGAAATCGAGGCACAGAAAGACAATCAAAATGAAACACCCAAAAGAGACTTCTAGTGTGCCCTACCTCATTTCTAGGTGCATTTGGATTCCTTCCGAGCCGGTGTGAAAATTCCAGAACGACGCGTACCCTAAGCTCCAATTTGTGAAATCAAGGCACGGAAAGAAAATACACACCAAATAACTATAATGGACTTCTGGTGTGCCTACTTCATTTGTAGGTGCATATGGAAGAATTTCGAGCAAGTGTGCAACATTCTAGAACGACGGGTACCCAGAACTCAACTGTATGAAATCGAGGCATGAAAAGAAAATGAACATCAAACTCCCATAACAGACTTCTACTGTGCCCTACCTCATTTCTAGGTGCATTTGGAATCTTTCCGAGCCGGTGTGAAACTTTCCAAAACGACGCGTAACCTAAGCTATAATTTATGAAATCGAGGCATGGAAAGAAAATGAACATCAAACTCCCATAAATGACATCTAGTGTGCCTTACCTCATTTCTAGGTGTATTTGGAATCTTTCCGAGCCGGTGTGAAACTTTCTAGAACGACGCGTACCCTGAGCTCCAATTTATGAAATCCAGGTACGGAAAGAAAATCAAAAGCAAACACCCATAATGGACATCTAGTGTGCCCTACGTCATTTCTAGGTGCATTTGGAATAATTCGGAGCAGGTGCAAAACTTTGCAGAGCGACGGGTACTCGGAGTTCCACATTATGAAATCGATGCACGGAATGCAAATCAATACAAACACCCAAAATGGACTTCTGGTGTGCCTTATGTCATTTCTAGGTGCATTTGGAATAATTCCGAGCAGGTGTGAAACTTTCTTTGAACGACTCAGATGCAAGAGCTCCACTTTACAAAATCGAGGCACAGAAAGACAATCAAAACGAAACACCCAAAATAGACTTCTAGTGTGCCCTACCTCATTTCTAGGTGCATTTGGAATCCTTCCGAGCTGGTGTGAAACTTTCCAGAACGACGCGTACCCTAAGCACCAATTTATGAAATCAAGGCACGGAAAAAAAATACATACCAAATGACGATAATGGACTTCTGGTGTGCCCTACATCATTTCTGGGTGCATTTGCAATAATTCAGAGCAAGTGTGAAACATTCCAAAACGACAGGTACCCTGAGCTCCAATTTATGAACATCAAACTCCCATAACGGACTTCTAGTGTGCACTACCTCGTTTCTTGGTGCGTTTGGAATCTTTCCGAGCCGGTGTGAAACTTTCGTAATCGATTACGCACTCGAGCTCCAATTTATGAAATCGAGGCACGGAAAGAAAATACACATCAAATAACTATAATGGACTTCTGGTGTGCCCTACATCATTTCTAGGTGCATTTGGAATAATTCTGAGTAGGTGTAAAAATTTGCAGAGCGACTGGTACCTGGAGCTCCACATTATGAAATTGAGGCACGGAAAGAAAATCAACGCAAACACCCAAAATGGACTCCTGCTGTGCCCTATGTCTTTTCTAGGAGCATTTGGAATAATTCCGAGCAGGTGTGAAACTTTGCTGAACGACGGTATCCAGAGCTCCACTTTACGAAATCGAGGCACAGAAAGACAATCAATACAAAACACCCAAAATAGACTTCTAGTGTGCCCTACCTCATTTCTAGGTGCATTTGGAATCCATCCGAAGTGGTGTGAAACTTTCCGTAAGCACGCTGCACCTAAGCTCCAATTTATGAAATCGAGGCACGAAAGAAAATCCATACCAAATAACTATAATGGACTTATGGTGTGCCCTACGTCATTTCTAGGTGCATTTGGAATAATTCCGAGCAAGTGTGAAACATTCCGAGCCACGGTACCCAGAGCTCCATCAGATGAAATCGAGGCATGGAAAGAAAATGAACATCAAATTCCCATAACGTACTTCTAGTGTGCCCTACCTCATTTCTAGACGCATTTGGAATCTTTCCGAGCCGGTGTACCCTGAGCTCCAATTTATGAAATTGAGGCACGGAAAGAAATCAAGACCAAACAACCCTAATGGACTTCTAGTTTGACCAACGTCATTTCTAGGTGCATTTGGAATACTACTGAGTACGTGTAAAAATTCCTGTAAACGGAGCTCCACATTATGAAATCGAGGCACGGAAAGAAAATCAATGCAAACACCCAAAATGGACTCCTGTTGTGCCCTATGTCATTTCTAGGTGCATTTGGAATAATTCCGAAGCGGTGTGAAACTTTCTTTGAACGATGGTATCCGAACTCCACTTTACGTAAATCGAGGCACGAAAAGACAATCAATACGAAACACCCAAAATAGACTTCTAGTGTGCCCTACCTCATTTCTAGGTGCATTTGGAATCCTTGAATTTGGTGTGAAACTTTCCTAACGACGCGTACCCTAAGCTCCAATTTATGAAATCGAGGCACGGAAAGAAAATCCATACCGAATAAGTATAATGGACTTCTAGTGTGCCCTACCTCAATTCTATGTGTATTTGGAATCTTTCCGAGCCGGTGTGAAACTTTCTAGAACGACGCGTGCCCTGAGCTCCAATTTATGAAATCGAGACACGGAAAGAAAATCAAAACCAAACTCCCAAAATGGACTTCTGGTGTGCCTTATGTCATTTCTAGGTGCATTTGGAATAATTCCGAGTAGGTGTGAAACTTTGCTGAACGACGGTATTAAGAGCTCCACTTTACCAAATCGAGGCACAGAAAGACAATCAATACGAAACACCCAAAATAGACTTCTAGTGTGCCCTACCTCATTTCTAGGTGCATTTGGAATCCTTCCGAGCCGGTGTGAAACTTTCCAGAACGACGCGTACCCTAAGCTCCAATTTATGAAATCGAGGCAAGGAAACAAAATGAACATTAAACTCCCATAATGGACTTCTAGTGTGCCCTACCTCATTTCTAGGAGCATTTGGAATCTTTCTGAGCCGGTGTGAAACTTTCTAGAACGACGCGTACCCTGAGCTCCACTTTACGAAATCGAGGCACAGAAAGACAATCAATACGGAACACCCAAAATAGACATCTAGTGTGCCCTACCTCATTTCTATGTGCATTTGCAATCCTTCCGAGCCAGTGTGAAACTTTCCAGAACGACGCGTACCCTAAGCTCCAATTTGTGAAATCGAGGCACGAAAAGAAAATACACACCAAATAACTATAATGGACTTCTGGTATGCCTACGTCATTTCTATGTGCATTTGGAATAATTTCGAGGAAGTGTGAAACTTTCCGTAATCCACGGCACCAGAGCTCCAATTAGATGAAATCGAGGCATGGAAAGAAAATGAACATCAAACTCCCATAATGGACTTCTAGTGTGCCCTACCTCATTTCTAGGTGCATTTGGAATCTTTCCGAGCCGGTGTGAAACTTTCCAAAACGACGCGTACCCTAAGCTCCAATTTATGAAATCGAGGCATGGAAAGAAAATGAACATCAAACTCCCATAATGGACTTCTAGTGTGCCCTACCTCATTTCTAGGTGCATTTGGAATCTTTCCGAGCCGGTGTGAAACTTTCTAGAACGACGCGTACCCTGAGCTCCAATTTATAAAATCGAGGTACGGAAAGAAATCAAAACCAAACACCCATAATGGACTTCTAGTATGCCCTACGTCATTTCTAGGTGCATTTGGAATAATTCTGAGCAGGTGTAAAACTTTGCAGAGCGACGGGTACTCGGAGTTCCACATTATGAAATCGATGCACGGAATGAAAATCAATCCAAGCACCCAAAATGGACTTCTGGTGTGCCCTATGTCATTTCTAGGTGCATTTGGAATAATTCCGAGCGGTGTTAAACTTTCTTTGAACGACGGTATGCGAGCTCCTCTTTACGAAATCGAGGCACGTGAAAGACAATCAAAACGAAACACCAAAATAGACTTCTAGTGTGCCCTACCTCATTTCTAGGTGCATTTGGAATCCTTCCGAGCGGTGTGAAACTTTCCGTAATCCACGCGCGTACCCTAAGCTCCAATTTATGAAATCGAGGCACGGAAAGAAAATCCACACCAAATAACTATAATTGACTTCTGGTGTGCCCTACGTCATTTCTAGATGCATTTGGTATTATTCCGAGCATGTGTGAAACATTCCGTAATCCACGGTACCCATAGCTCCACTCAGATGAAATCGAGGCATAGAAAGAAAATGAACATCAAACTCCCATAATGGACTTCTAGTGTGCCCTACCTCATTTCTAGGTGTATTCGGAATCTTTCCGAGCCAGTGTGAAACTTTCAGAACGACGCGTACCCTGAGGTCCAATTTATTAAATCGAGGCATGGAAAGAAATCAAGACCAAACAACCATAATGGACTTCTAGTTTGACCAACGTCATTTCTAGGTGCATTTGGAATAATTCCGAGTAGGTGTAAAATTGCAAAGACACCGGAACTCCACATTATGAAATCGAGGCACGAAAAGAAAATCAATGCAAACACCCAAAATGGACTCCTATTGTGCCCTATGTCTTTTCTAGGTGCATTTGGAATAATTCCGAGCAGGTGTGAAACTTTGCTGAACAGCGTTATCCAGAGCTCCACTTTACGAAATCAAGGCACAGAAAGACAATCAATACGAAACAACCAAAATAGACTTCTAGTGTGCCCTACCAAATTTCTAGGTGCATTTGGAATCCTTCCGAGCTGGTGTGAAACTTTCCAGAGCGACGCGTTCCCTAAGCTCTAATTTATGAAATCGAGGCACAGAAAGAAAATCCATACCGAATAACTATAATGGACTTCTGGTGTGCCCTTCGACATTTCTAGGTGCATTTAGAATAATTCGGAGTAAGTGTGAAACATTCCGGAACGACGGGTACCCAGAGCTCGACTGTATGAAATCGAGGCATGGAAAGAAAATGAACATCAAACTCCCATAATGGACTTCTAGTGTGCCCTACCTCATTTCTACGTGCATTTGGAATCTTTCCGAGCCGGTGTGAAACTTTCCAGAACGACGCGTACCCTGAGCTCCAATTTATGAAATCGAGGCACGGAAAGAAATCAAAACCAAACGTCCATAATGGACTTCTAGTGTGCCCTACGTCATTGCTAGGTGCATTTGGAATTATTCTGTGTAGGTGTAAAAATTGCAGTACCCGGAGCTCCACATTATGAAATCGAGGCATGGAAAGTAAATCACTGCAAACACCCAAAATGGACTTCTATTGTGCTCTATGTCATTTCTAGGTGCATTTGGAAAAATTCGAAAGCAGTGTGAAACTTTCTTTGAGCAGCGGTATCTAGAGCTCCACTTTCTGTAAATCGAGGCACAAAAAGACAATCAATACGAAACACCCAAAATAGACTTCTAGTGTGCCCTACCTCATTTCTAGGTGCATTTGGAATCCTTCCGAGCTGGTGTGAAACTTTCCAGAACCACTCGTACCCTAAGCTCCACTATATGAAATCGAGGCACGGAAAGAAAATCCACACCAAATAACTATAATGGACTTCTGGTGTGCCCGACGTCATTTCTAGGTGCATTTGGAATAATTACAAGCAAGTGTGAAACATTGCAGAACGACGGGTACCTAGAGCTCCTCTTTATGAAATCGAGGCATGGGAAGAAATTGAACATCAAACTGCCATAATGGACTTCTAGTGTGCCCTACCTCATTTCTAGGTGCATTTGGAATCTTTTCGAGCCGGTGTGAAACTTTCCAGAACGACGCGTACCCTGAGCTCCAATTTATGAAATCAAGCCACGGAAAGAAAATCCACACCAAATAACTATAATGGACTTCTGTGTGCCCTACGTCATTTCTAGGTGCATTTGGAATAATTCTGAGCAGGTGTAAAACTTTGCAGAGTGACGGATACCCGGAGCTCCACATTATGAAATCGAGGCACGAAAGAAAATCAATGCAACCACCCAAAATGGACTTTTGGTGTGCCCTATGTCATTTCTAGGTGCATTTGGAATAATTCCAAGTAGGTGTGAAACCTTGCTGAACGACGGTATCCAGAGCTCCACTTTACGAAATCGAGGCACAGAAAGATAATCAATACGAAACACCCAAAATAGACTTCTAGTGTGCCCTATCTCATTTCTGGGGCATTTGGAATCCTTCCGAGCCAGTGTGAAACTTTCCAGAACGACGCGTACCCTAAGCTCCAATTTATGAAATCGAGGCACGGAAAGAATATACACACCAAATAACTATAATGGAATTCTGGTGTGCCCTACGTCATTCGTAGGTGTATTTGAAATAATTCCGAGCGACTGTGAAACATTCCAGAAAGACGGGTACCCAGAGCTCTACTTTATAAAATCGAGGCATGGAAAGAAAATGAACATCAAACTCTCATAACGGACTTCTAGTGTGCCCAACCTCATTTCTTCGTGCATTTGGAATCTTTTTGAGCCGGTGTGAAACTTTCCAGAACGACGCGTACCCTGAGCTCCAATTTATGAAATCGAGGCAGGGAAAGAAAATCGAAACCAAACACACATAATGGACTTCTAGTGTGCCCTACATCATTTCTAGGTGCATTTGGAAGAATTTTGAGTAGGTGTAAAAGTTTACAGAACGACGGGTACCTAGAGCTCCACATTATGAAATCGAGCCACAGAAAGAAAATCAATGCAAACACCCAAAATGGACTTCTGGTGTGCCCTATTTCATTTCTAGGTGGATTTGGAACAATTCTGAGCAGATGTGAAACTTTGCTGAACGACGTTATCCAGAGCTCCACTTTACGAAATCGAGGCACAGAAAGACAATCAATACGAAACATTCAAAAGAGACTTCTAGTGTGCCCTACCTCATTTCTAGGTGCATTTGGATTCCTTCCGAGCCGGTGTGAAAATTCCAGAATGACGCGTACCCAAAGCTCCAATTTGTGAAATCAAGGCACGGAAAGAAAATACAGACCAAATAACTATAATGGACTTCTGGTTTGTCTACTTCATTTGTAGGTGCATTTGGAATAATTTCGACCAAGTGTGAAACATTCCAGAACGACGGGTACCCAGAGCTCCACTGTATGAAATCGAGGCATGAAAAGAAAATAAACATCAAACTGCCATAACGGACTTCTAGTGTGCCCTACCTCATTTATAGGTGCATTTGGAATCTTTCCGAGCCGGTGTGAAACTTTCCAAAACGACGCGTAACCTAAGCTACAATTTATGAAATCGTGGCATTGAAAGAAAATGAACATCAAACTCCCATAATGGACTTCTAGTGTGCCCTACCTCATTTCTAGGTGCATTTGGAATCTTTCCGAGCCGGTGTGAAACTTTCCAGAACGACGCGTAACCTAAGCTACAATTTATGAAATCGAGGCACGGAAAGAAAATCAAAACCAAACACCCATAATGGACTTCTAGTGTGCCCTACCTCATTTCTAGGTGCATTTGGAATATTTCCGAGACGGTGTTAAACTTTGCAGAGCGACGGGTACTCGGAGTTCCACATTATGAAATCGAGGCACGGAAAGAAAATCAATGCAAACACCCAAAATGGACTTCCGGTGTGCCCTATGTCATTTCTAGGTGCATTTGGAATAATTTCGAGCAGGTGTGAAACTTTGCTGAACGACGGTATGCGGAGCTCCACTTTGCAAAATCGAGGCACAGAAAGACAATCAAAACGAAACACCCAAAATAGACTTCTAGTGTGCCCTACCTCATTTCTAGGTGCATTTGTAATCCTTACGAGCCGGTGTGAAACTTTCCAGAACGACGCGTACCCTAAGCTCCAATTTGTGAAATCGAGGCACGGAAAAAAAACCTCACCAAATAACTATAATGAACTTCTGGTGTGCCCCACGTAATTTCCAGGTGCATTTGGAATAATTCCGAGCAAGTGTGAAACATTCCAAAACGACGGGTACCCAGAGCTCCACTGTATGAAATGGAGGCATGGAAAGAAAATAAACATCAAACTCCCAGAACGGACTTCTAGTCTGCCCTACCTCATTTATAGGTGCATTTGGAATCTTTCCGAGCCGGTGTGAAACTTTCCAGAACGACGCGTACCCTGAGCTCCAATTTATGAAATCGAGGCACAGAAAAAAAAATCAAAACCAAACGTCCATAATGGACTTCTAGTGTGCCCTACGTCACTGCTAGGTGCATTTGGAATAATTCTGTGTAGGTGTAAAAATTGCAGAACCCGGAGCTCCACATTATGAAATCGAGGCATGGAAAGAAAATCAATGCAAACACCCAAAATGGACTTCTAGTGTACCCTATGTCTTTTCTAGGTGCATTGGGAATAATTACGAGAAGGTGTGAAACTTTGCTGAACGACGGTATCCAGAGCTCCACTTCACGAAATCGAGTCACAGAAAGACAATCAATACGAAACACCCAAAATAGACTTCTAGTGTGCCCTACCTCGTTTCTAGGTGGATTTGGAGTCATTCCGAGCCGGTGTGAAACTTTGCAAAACGACGCGTACCCTAAGCTCCAATTTATGAAATCGAGGCATGGAAAGAAAATGAACATAAAACTCTCATAATGGACTTCTAGTGTGCCCTACCTCATTTCTAGGTGCATTTGGAATCTTTTCGAGCCGGTGTGAAACTTTCCAGAACGACGCGTAACCTGAGCTCCAATTTTTGAAATCGAGGCACGGAAAGAAATCAAAACCAAACGTCCATAATGGACTTCTAGTGTGCCCTACGTCATTGCTAGGTGCATTTGGAATAATTCTGTGTAGGTGTAAAAATTACAGTACCCGGAGCTCCACATTATGAAATCGAGGCACGGAAAGAAAATCAATGCAAACACCCAAAATGGACTTCTAGTGTACCCTATGTCATTTGTAGGTGCATTCGGAATAATTCCGAGAAGGTGTGAAACTTTGCTGAACGACGGTATCCAGAGCTCCACTTCACGAAATCGAGGCACAGAAAGACAATCAATACGAAACAACCAAAATAGACTTCTAGTGTGCCCTACCTCATTTCTAGGTGCATTTGGAGCCCTTCCGAGCCGGTGTGAAACTTTGCAAAACGACGCGTACCCTCAGCTCCAATTTATGAAATCGAGACATGGAAAGAAAATGAACATCAAACTCTCATAATGGACTTGTAGTGTGCCCTACCTCATTTCTAGGTGCATTTGGAATCTTTTCGAGCCATTGTGAAACTTTCCAGAACGACGCGTACCGTGAGCTCCAATTTATGAAATCGAGGCACGGAAAGAAAATGAAAACCAAACACCCATAATGGACTTCTAGTATGCCCTACGTCATTTCTAGGTGCATTTGGAATAATTCTGAGCAGGTGTAAAACTTTGCAGAGCGACGGGTACCCGGAACTCCACATTATGAAATCGAGGCACGGAAAGAAGATCAATGGAAACACCCAAAATGGACTTCTGGTGTGCCCTATGTAAGGTGCATGTGGAATAATTCCGAGCAGGTGTGAAACTTTCTTTGAACGCAGCGATATCGAGCTCCACTTTATGAAATCGAGGCACGTAAAGACAATCAATCTGAAACACCCAAAATAGACTTCTAGTGTGCCCTACCTCATTTCTAGGTGCATTTGGAATCCTTCCAAGCCAGTGTGAAACTTTCCGTAATCCACGCGTGCACCTAAGCTCCAATTTATGAAATCGAGGCACGAAAGAAAATCCACACCAAATAACTATAATGGACTTCAGTATGCCCTATGTCATTTCTAGGTGCATTTGGAATAATTCCGAGCAAGTGTGAAACATTCCGTAATCCACGGCACCCAGAGCTCCATCAGATGAAATCGAGGCATGGAAAGAAAATGAACATCAAACTCCCATAATGGACTTCTAGTGTGCCCTACCTCATTTCTAGGAGCATTTGGAATCTTTCCGAGCCGGTGTGAAACTTTCCAAAACGACGCGTACCCTAAGCTCCAATTTATGAAATCGAGGTATGGAAAGAATATGAACATTAAACTTCCATAATGGACATCTAGTGTGCCCTACCTCATTTGTAGGTGCATTTGGAATCTTTCCGAGCCGGTGTGAAACTTTCTAGAACGACGCATACCCTGAGCTCCAATTTATGAAATCGAGGTACGGAAAGAAATCAAAACCAAACACCCATAATGGACTTCTAGTATGCCCTACGTCATTTCTAGGTGCATTTGGAATAATTCTGAGCAGGTGTAAAACTTTGCAGAGCGACGGGTACTCGGAGTTCCACATTATGAAATCGATGAACGGAATGAAAATCAATCCAAGCACCCAAAATGGACTTCTGGTGTGCCCTATGTCATTTCTAGGTGCATTTGGAATAATTCCGAGCAGGTGTTAAACTTTGCTGAACGACGGTATGCAGAGCTCCACTTTACAAAATCGAGGCACAGAAAGACAATCAAAACGAAACACCCAAAATAGACTTCTAGTGTGCCCTACCTCATTTCTAGGTGCATTTGGAATCCTTCCGAGCCGGTGTGAAACTTTCCAGAACGACGCGTACCCTAAGCTCCAATTTATGAAATCGTTGCACGGAAAGAAAATCCACACCAAATAACTATAATAGACTTCTGGTGTGCCCTACGTCATTTCTAGATGCATTTGGTATAATTCCGAGCATGTGTGAAATATTCCAGAACGACGGGTACCCATAGCTCCACTGTATGAAATCGAGGCATGGAAAGAAAATTAATATCAAACTCCCATAACGGACTTCTAGTGTGCCCTACCTCATTTCTAGGTGTATTCGGAATCTTTCCGAGCCAGTGTGAAACTTTCCAGAACGACGCGTACCCTGAGGTCCAATTTATGAAATCGAGGCACGGAAAGAAATCAAGACCAAACAACCATAATGGACTTCTAGTTTGACCAACGTCATTTCTAGGTGCATTTGGAATAATTCTGAGTAGGTGTAAAAATTGCAGCACCCGGAACTCCACATTATGAAATCGAGGCACGAAAAGAAAATCAATGCAAACACCCAAAATGGACCCCTATTGTGCCCTATGTCTTTTCTAGGTGCATTTGGAATAATTCCGAGCAGGTGTGAAACTTTGCTGAACAACGTTATCCAGAGCTCCACTTTACGAAATCAAGGCACAGAAAGACAATCAATACGAAACAACCAAAATAGACTTCTAGTGTGCCCTACCAAATTTCTAGGTGCATTTGGAATCCTTCCGAGCTGGTGTGAAACTTTCCAGAGCGACGCGTACCCTAAGCTCTAATTTAGGAAATCGAGGCACGGAAAGAAAATCCATACCGAATAACTATAATGGACTTCTGCTGTGCCCTTCGTCATTTCTAGGTGCATTTAGAATAATTCCGAGCATGTGTGAAACATTCCGGAACGACGGGTACCCAGAGCTCGACTGTATGAAATCGAGGCATGGAAAGAAAATGAACATCGAACTCCCATAACGGACTTCTAGTGTGCCCTACCTCATTTCTACGTGCATTTGGAATCTTTCCGAGCCGGTGTGAAACTTTCCAGAACGACGCGTACCCTAATGGACTTCTAGTGTGCCATACGTCATTTCTAGGTGCATTTGGAATAATTCTGAGTAGGTGTAAAAATTGCTGTACCCGGAGCTCCACATTATTAAATCGAGGCACGGAAAGAAAATCAATGCAAACACCCAAAATGGACTTCTGTTGTGCCCTATGTCTTTTCTAGGTGCATTTGGTATAATTCCGAGCAAGTGTGAAACTTTCTTTGAACGACGGTATCCAGAGCTCCACTTTACGAAATCGAGGCACAGAAAGACAATCAATACGAAACACCCAAAATAGACTTCTAATGTGCCCTACCTCATTTCTAGGTGCATTTGGAATACTTCCGAGCTGGTGTGAAACTTTCCAGAACCACGCGTACCCTAAGCTCCAATTTAAGAAATCGAGGCACGGAAAGAAAATCCACATCAAATAACTATAATGGACTTCTGGTGTGCCCTACATCATTTCTAGGTGCATTTGGTATAATTCCGAGCAAGTGTGAAATCGAGGCATGGGAAGAAAATGAACATCAAACTCCCATATTGGACTTCTAGTGTGCCCTACCTCATTTCCATGTGCATTTGGAATCTTTCCGAGCCGGTGTGAAACTTTCCAGAACGACGCGTACCCCGAGCTCCAATTTATGAAATCGAGGCACGGAAAGAAAATCAAAACCAAACACCCATAATGGACTTCTAGTGTGCCCTATGTCATTTCTAGGTGCATTTGGAATCTTTCCGAGCCGGTGTGAAACTTTGCAGAACGACGCGTATCCTGAGCTCCAATTTATGAAATCGAGGCAGGGAAAGAAAATCGAAACCAAACACACAAAATGGACTACTAGTATGCCCTACGTCATTTCTAGGAGCATTTGGAATAATTCTGAGTAGGTGTAAAACTTTGCAGAGCGACGGGTACCTAGAGCTCCACATTATGAAATCGAGGCACGGTAAGAAAATCAATGCAAAGACCCAAAATGGACTTCTGGTGTGCCCTATGTCATTTCTAGGTCCATTTGGAATAATTCCGAGCAGGTGTAAAACTTTCGAGAGAGCGGCGTGTGCCGAGCTCCACATTATGAAATCGAGGCACTGAAAGAAAATCAATGCAAACACCCAAAATAGACTTTCGTGTGCCCTATGTCATTTCTTGGTGCATTTGGAATAATTCAAGCAGTGTGTGATAAGGATCCACCTAGTTGATTAGATGAATCGATTGTTGGCCCAATCTTTCACTAAGACACTCAAGATCAAGAATAATCTCACAAACCAATTCGTGAATTGAATGTAAGAAAATCAATACACTCACAAACCAATCTAATAGATTGAATTGCAAGTAGTAGCCTTCGGTCAATACTACTCAAAGCAAGAGATAGATATCTTGATCTCGCTCTCTCAATCTTACTCCCTCAATCTCTCCAACTCATATCACAACTCATGAACACACGATATGCGCCAAAAACGGCTTTTTCGATTTTTATTATCTAAATCATAACTTATCCACCTCTATGGTGCGCCATGGGGGGGTTTATATAGCCTCTCACGCAAGCACAACTCACAAACCGAGTTGCTACAGTAATCGTGTCCGATACTGTTCACATGAACAGTAATCCGAGTCGGTACTGTTCACGTGAACAGTAAACCGAACCAAAAAATACTTTCTTAATTAGAAATTAAGCTACTCTAGTTTTGGAATAAAACTATTAATCACCAGCCATTGTCTGAATTGGATCCAAACCGAACCAACCCACATGCCATGTTCGGCATCCTTCCCATGCATGGCCAAGTCTCCCTCTCGGTTTTCCTTGTGTTATGGGCTTTCCTTCTCTTAGCTTCTTGTGCGAGCTTGTTCCACGCACTTGATGCTTCTTTCGACGCCAATGCAACCCTTGCTTCCATGTCACCCTATCGGCCTTCACAATGTTTTGTTTTACCTTTTGTTGCAAAACAACACCAATGGCGCCAATTTGAGTTCTAGCATTAGTTTGCAATTTAGGGACACAAACCAATGCTTTGGTAGTAGTTATGGCCGTATCAAGGTGTGAAACCTTGTTGAACGACAGTATCCAGAGCTCCACTTTACGAAATCGAGGCACAGAAAGACAATCAATATGAAACACCCAAAATAGACTTCTAGTGTGCCCTACCTCATTTCTAGGTGCATTTGGAATTCTTCCGAGTTGGTGTGAAACTTTCCAGAACGACGCGTACCCTAAGCTCCAATTTATGAAATCGAGGCACGGAAAGAAAATCCACACCAAGTAACTATAATGGACTTCCGGTGTGCCTACGTCATTTCTAGGTGCATTTGGAATCATTCCGAGCAAGTGTCAAACATTCCAGAACGACGGGTACCTAGAGCTCCACTTTATGAAATCGAGGCATGGGAAGAAAATGAACATCAAACTACCATAATGGACTTCTAGTGTGCCCTACCTCATTTCTAGCTGCATTTGGAATATTTACGAGCCGGTGTGAAACATTCCAGAACGACGTGTACCCTGAGCTCCAATTTATGAAATCGATGCACGGAAAGAAAATCAAAACTAAACACCCATAATAGACTTTTAGTGTGCCCTACGTCATTTCTAGATGCATTTGGAATAATTCTGAGCAGGTGTAAAACTTTGCAGAGCGACGGGTACCCGGAGCTCCACATTATGAAATCGAGGCACGGAAAGAAAATCAATGCAAACACCCAAAATGGACTTCTGGTGTGCCCTATGTCATTTATAGGTGCATTTGGAATAATTCGAAAGGTGTGGAAACTTTGTCAACGCAGCGGTATCCAGAGCTCCACTTGACGAAATCGAGGCGCAGAAAGACAATCTATACGAAACACCCAAAATAGACTTCTAGTGTGCCCTACCTCATTTCTAGGTGCATTTGGAGTCCTTCCGAGCCGGTGTGAAACTTTCTAGAACGACGCGTACCGTATGCTCCAATTTGTGAAATCGAGGCACGGAAAGAAAAAACACACCAAATAACTATAATGGACATCTGGTGTGCCCTACGTCATTTCTAGGTGCATTTGGAATAATTCCGTGCAGGTGTGAAACTTTGCTGAACGACGGTATGCAGAAGCTCCACTTTACGAAATCGAGGCACAGAAAGACAATCAAAATGAAACACCCAAAATAGACTTCTAGTGTGCCCTACCTCATTTCTAGGTGCAGTTGGAATCCTTCCGAGCCGGTGTGAAACTTTCCAGAACGACACGTACCATAAGCTCCAGTTTATGAAATCGAGGCACGGAAAGAAAATCCACACCAAATAACTATTATGGACTTCTGGTGTGCCTTACGTCATTTCTAGGTGCATTTGGAATAATTCCGAGCAAGTGTGAAACATTCTAGAACGACGGGTACCCAGAACTCCACTGTATGAAATCGAGGCATGGAAAGAAAATGAACATCAAACTCAAATAACGGACTTCTAGTGTGCCCTACCTTATTTCTATGTGCATTTGGAATCTTTTCGAGCCGGTGTGAAACTTTCTAGAACGACGCGTACCCTGAGCTCTAATTTATGAAATCGAGGCACGGAAAGAAAATACACACCAAATAACTATAATGTACTTCTGTTGTGCCCTACATCATTTCTAGGTGCATTTGGAATAATTCTGAGTAGGTGTAAAAATTGCAGTACCCGGAACTCCACATTATGAAATCGAGGCACGGAAAGAAAATCAATGCAAACACCCAAAATTGACTTCTGGTGTGCCTTTTGTCATTTCCAGCTGTATTTGGAATAATTCCGAGCAGGTGTGAAACTTTCCAGAACGACGCGTACCCTAAGCTTCAATTTATGAAATCGAGGCATGGAAAGAAAATGAACATCAAACTGCCATAATGGACTTCTATTGTGCCCTACCTCATTTCTAGGTACGTTTGGAATCTTTCCGAGCCGGTGTGAAACTTTCCAGAACGACGCGCACCCTGAGCTCCAATTTATGAAATCGAGGCACGGAAAGAAATCAAAACCAAACACCCATAATGGACTTCTAGTGTGCCCTACGTCATTTCTAAGTGCATTTGGAATAATTCTGACCAGGTGTAAAACTTTGTAGAGCGACGGGTACCCGGAGCTCCACATTTTGAAATCGAGGCACGGAAAGAAAATCAATGCAAACACCCAAAATGGACTTCTGGTCTGCCCTATGTCATTTCTAGGTGCATTTGGAATAATTCCGAGCGGGTGTGAAACTTTGCTGAACGACGGTATCCAGAGCTCCACTTTACGAAATCGAGGTACAGAAAGACCATCGATACGAAACAGCCAAAATAGACTTCTAGTATGCCCTACCTCATTTCTCGGTGCATTTGGAATCCTTCCGAGCCGGTGTGAAACTATCCGTAACGACGCTGCACTCTAAGCTCCAATTTATGAAATCGAGGCATGGAAAGAAAATGAACATCAAACTCCATAATGGACTTCTAGTGTGCCCTACCTCATTTCTAGGTGCATTTGGAATCTTTCCAGCCAAGTGTGAAACTTTCCAGATCGACGTGTACCCTCAGCTCCAATTTATGAAATCGAGGCACGGAAAGAAAATCAAAACCAAACACCCATAATGGATTTCTAGTGTGCCCTAAGTCATTTCTAGGTGCATTTGGAACAATTCTGAGCAGGTGTAAAACTTTGCAGAGCGACGGGTACCCAGAGTTCCGCATTATGAAATCGAGGCACGGAAAGAAAATCAACGCAAACACCCAAAATTGACTTCTGGTGTGCCTTATGTCATTTCTAGGTGCATTTGGAATAATTCCGAGCAGGTGTGAAACTTTGCTGAACGATGGTATCCAGAGCTCCACATTAGGAAATCGAGGCACAGAAAGACCATCAATACGAAACACCCAAAATAGACTTCTAGTGTGCCCTACCTCATTTCTAGGTGCATTTGGAATCCTTCCGAGCCGGTGTGAAACTTTCCAAAACGACGCTTTCACCCTAAGCTCCAATTTATGAAATCGAGGCACGGAAAGAAAATACACACCAAATAACTATAATGGACTTCTGGTGTGCCTACGTCATTTCTAGGTGCATTTGGAATAATTCCGAGCAAGTGTGAAACATTCTAGAGCGACGGGTACCCAGAGCTCCACTGTATGAAATCGAGGCATGGAAAGAAAATGAACATCAAACTCAAATAACGGACTTCTAGTGTGCCCTACCTTATTTCTAGGTGCATTTGGAATCTTTTCGAGCCGGTGTGAAACTTTCTATAACGACGCGTACCCTGAGCTCTAATTTATGAAATCGAGGCACGGAAAGAAAATACACACCAAATAACTATAATGTACTTCTGTTGTGCCCACGTCATTTCTAGGTGCATTTGGAATAATTCTGAGTAGGTGTAAAACTTTGAAGAGCGACGGGTACCCGGAACTCCACATTATGAAATCGAGGCACGGAAAGAAAATCAATGCAAACACCCAAAATTGACTTCTGGTGTGCCTTTTGTCATTTCTAGCTGTATTTGGAATAATTCCGAGCAGGTGTGAAACTTTCCAGAACGACGCGTACCCTAAGCTTCAATTTATGAAATCGAGGCATGGAAAGAAAATGAACATCAAACTCCCATAATGGACTTCTAGTGTGCCTTACCTCATTTCTAGGTACATTTGGAATCTTTCCGAGCCGGTGTGAAACTTTCGTAACGACGCGTGCACTCGAGCTCCAATTTATGAAATCGAGGCACGGAAAGAAATCAAAACCAAACACCCATAATGGACTTCTAGTGTGCCCTACGTCATTTCTAAGTGCATTTGGAATAATTCTGACCAGGTGTAAAACTTTGCAGAGCGACGGGTACCCGGAGCTCCACATTTTGAAATCGAGGCACGGAAAGAAAATCAATGCAAACAACCAAAATGGACTTCTGGTCTGCCCTATGTCATTTCTAGGTGCATTTGGAATAATTCCGAGGTGTGAAACTTTTCAACGACAGCGGTATCAGAGCTCCACTTTACGAAATCGAGGTACAGAAAGACCATCAATACGAAACAGCCAAAATAGACTTCTAGTATGCCCTACCTCATTTCTCGGTGCATTTGGAATCCTTCCGAGCCGGTGTGAAACTATCCAGAACGACGCATACCCTAAGCTCCAATTTATGAAATCGAGGCATGGAAAGAAAATGAACATCAAACTCCCATAATGGACTTCTAGTGTGCCCTACCTCATTGCTAGGTGCATTTGGAATCTTTCCGAGCCGGTATAAAACTTTCCAGATCGACGCGTACCCTCAGCTCCAATTTATGAAATCGAGGCACGGAAAGAAAATCAAAACCAAACACCCATAATGTATTTCTAGTGTGCCCTACGTCATTTCTAGGTGCATTTGGAATAATTCTAAATAGGTGTAAAACTTTGCAGAGCGACGGGTACCCGGAGTTCCGCATTATGAAATCGAGGCACGGAAAGAAAATCAATGCAAACACACAAAATGGACTTTTGGTGTGCCCTCTGTCATTTCTAGGTGTATTTGGAATAATTCCGAGTAGGTGTGAAACTTTGCTGAACGACGGTATGCAGAGCTCCACTTTACGAAATCGAGACACAGAAAGACAATCAAAACGAAACACCCAAAATAGACTTCTAGTGTGCTCTACCTCATTTCTAGGTCCATTTGGAATCCTTCCGAGCCGGTGTGAAACTTTCCAGAACGACGCGTACCCTAAGCTCTAATTTATGTAATCGAGGCACGGAAAGAAAATACACACCAAATAACTGTAATGGACTTCTTGTGTGCGTTACGTCATTCTAGGTGGATTTGGAATAATTCCGAGCAAGTGTGAAACATTCCGAATCCAGCGGGTACCCGAGCTCCAACAGATGAAATCGAGGCATGGAAAGAAAATGAACATCAAACACCCATAACGGACTTCTAGTGTGCCCTACCTCATTTCTAGGTGCATTTGGAATCTTTTCGAGCCAGTGTGAAACTTTCCAGAACGACGCGTACCCTGAGCTCCAATTTATGAAATCGAGGCACAGATAGAAAATACACACCAAATAACTATAATGGACTTCTGGCGTGCCCTACGTCATTTCTAGGTGCATTTGGAATAATTCTGAGCAGGTATAAAACTTTGCAGAGCGATGGGTACCCGGAGCTCCCCATTATGAAATCGAGGCACAGAAAGAAAATCAATGCAAACAACCAAAATGGACTTCTGGTGTGCCCTATGTCATTTCTAGGTGCATTTGGAATAATTCCGAGCAGGTGTGAAACTTTGCTGAACGACGGTATGCAGAGGTCCACTTTACAAAATCGAGGCACAGAAAGACCATCAATACGAAACACCCAAAATAGACTTCCAGTGTGCCCAATGTCATTTCTAGGTGCATTTGGAATCCTTCCGAGCAGGTGTGAAACTTTCCAGAACGACGCGTACCCTAAGCTCCAATTTATGAAATCGAGGCGTGGAAAGAAAATGTACATGAAACTCCCATAATGGACTTCTAGTGTGCCCTACCTCATTTCTAGGTGCATTTGGAATCTTTCCGAGCCGGTGTGAAACTTTCCAGAACGACGCGTGCTTCCAATTAACGAAATAGAGGCACGGAAAGAAAATCGAAACCAAACACCCATAATGGACTTCTAGTGTGCCCTACCCATAATGGACTTCTAGTGTGCCCTACGCATTTGGAACGGCTACCCGGAGCTCCACATTATCAAATCGAGGCACGGAAAGCAAATTAATGCAAACACCCAAATGGACATCTGGTGTGCCCTATGTCATTTCTAGGTGTATTTGGAATAATTCCGAGCAGGTGTGAAACTTTCTTGAAACCACGGTATCGAGCTCCACTTACTGAAATCGAGGCACGGAAAGATAATCAATATCAAACACCCAAAAGAGACTTCTAGTGTGCCCTACCTCATTTCTAGGTGCATTTGGAATAATTCCGAGCGGTGTGAAACTTTCCGTAATCCACGCGCACCTCGAGCTCCAATTTATGAAATCGAGGCACGGAAAGAAAATCAAATCCAAACACCCATAATGGACTTCTAGTGTGCCCTACGTCATTTCTAGGTGCATTTGGAATAATTCGAGCGGTGTGAAACATTGCGAAGCAGCGGTATCGAGCTCCACTTTATGAAATCGAGGCACGTAAAGACAATCAATTCAAACACAAAATAGACTTCTAGTGTGCCCTACCTCATTTCTAGGTGCATTTGAATTCCTTCCAGAGCGGTGTGAAACTTTCCAAAACGACAGCACCCTAATATCCAATTTATGAAATCGAGGCACAAAAACAAAAATACACACCAAATAACTATAATAGACTTCGGTGTGCCCTACGTCATTTCTAAGTGCATTTGGAATAATTCCGAGCAAGTGT